>OX451392.1:18184571-18237517 GCA_949629135.1 Eremobia ochroleuca
CATTTAGCGACAAATGAAAGTAATGGCAATAATTTTGGTTTATATTTTTTAAATTGATATTTTTTATTTCTTTTATTTACTATATATTATTCTGACATTTTAACAATATTTATGGACTTTAACATTTTAATTTTTATATAAAAACTGACATTTTATAGTAATGATATTGGTAACTGATGGATTATTTTGACATTTTTAATACTTTAATGTTGAAATGTGATTAATGTGCTTAGTGTGAAATTAAATATGTATTTGCACACCATATGTAATGGTAGAATGTAAATGGGCCACGTTTATGTTAAAATCATACTACTTTGTACACCTACATTCTGGCAAATAAATTATTGAAGTGAAAACTTCTTTAGCATCGTTGTGATTTGAAACTCAATGAAACGAAAAAGCGACACTAAAAAGAGATAAACACATACATCTATAGGATTTAACGTGCGAGAGAATGAGACAGAAGGCATTATACAGTGTTTCTTATATTTGTGATCTCCTCTTTTTGCACTGTCCGTACCCTTTCCCGTCTTCATACGTTCGGGAATATTCGTAAGTCTTCGTAGATTGTCGGTACTGCTCTGGGCGCCTTCAAGCAGAAACCTAATAACATTTTTGAAGGTCTCACTTCTATCGCGTGTGAACTGCACACATGTTTTATTATTATTATTATTATCAATAACTCTCTAAGTTCATATTACCCTATTTCATGAAATTATGACATTTGAGGCCAGTTCTAACTCAAGGAGTTGTATTGCTGATGCTAATGATTATAATTCTGCAAAGTCATATTTGTTACGGTCGTGGATCATATTTTAATCAACATACAACTTGACGCCGACCTTCAAATTACAAAAAAAAACGTAAGAAAATTTGAATTTTGCGGACTATCATAGCGTATCGTTAATCCTCCAAGTCATAAGAGAATTGCTCGCAAACCTTTTTAACCGCCTTCAAAAAGGAGGAGGTTATCAATTCGGAAGTTCTTATTTATATTTTTTTTTTAATCTAAAACTTTTGAAGACTGACGATTTAATAGTGAGGAAAACATTATTTTATGGCATGGCAAGCCTGCATCTTGGGTACCAATTAGAGGATTTATCATTAAAAAAAAAACCGGTCAAGTGCGAGTCAGACTCGCGCACCGATGCTTCCGTAAAAATTGTAGGTTGTAACTACAAATTTACGGTTTTCGGATTTTTTCGTTTACTTTGCTACATGACATTGCTTCTTGCCAAATTTCATGATTCTAGGTCAGTGGGAAGTACCCTATAGGTTTTGATTCCCTTGCAAGTATCAAAATATGGGGTATAAACGGAACATAAACGCCCGTATCTTTTGATTGCGTTGACTTGGAAGTTGGAATTTTTTTTTCATTGCTTCAAGGTATTGCAGCCCGGAGTATTTGATACTAATTTCAACTAACTCCACGCGTTCTTGAGAAAAAGGGTCTTGAAAGACGGACAGACAGACGGACAACGAAGTGATCTTATAAGGGTTCCGTTTTTCCTTTTGAGGTACGGAACCCCAAAAAATAAAAATAGTCTATTCCATTGTAAAAAATAGCAGGAAGAATAACAATTGATTACAATAAGGTTACTCACTGGCTGACCCAGAGTCGATGAGTACAGGCACGACGGGTCTCACGCCTGGCATGTTGACCGGATTAGAACGAGCGACGCCACGTGCTGCACTTGTGTCCACTTCTACTGTCTCCGCCTCGGATAGGGACGAGTTGGAGCTGTAGGCAAATGAATAATTGAAATAATACGAGCATTGTGTGGCGAGCAGTAGCGCCTTTTATATGCCAGAATCGCCGTCAGAAATCAGTTGATTGTTGACTCCAGAAAAAATCAATAAACAACATTAAACAACCCAGATCCTTCACTTCACTTGCTGTCCTGGTATTTTTAAAAAACAGTAGCGTAAAGTTATAATAAAAAATATACCCTATTCTTATCGAAACAAAGTTAATTTTGTATTGACGAAATTACGCGAATATTTGCTCAAATACGCCAAGTGTACTGCCACCATGAAACACTAAGGGTCGGTTCGCATCTGACGGAAGATGCGTCGCGTACTCTCTGCCGATAATACGACGCACGACGCACTAACGCATCATCGGTTAAGTGTGCTTAACCGATGATGCGTCAGTTCATCGAACGTACAGCGTCTATTCCGTTTTCGTCAACGCATTGTCGGCCGCCGTAAGAGCGACAACGTCGCGCCAGGTGTATTTTGAAACCTCCCTAATAGCTATTACTTCGATGGGCTTCATTCTTCATTCCATTATCTTCCGTCAGATATGAAAACACCCTATTTGTTCGAATGTGAACCGACCCTAAATCCACTAACAGGTTAAGCTTGTTCTCCCTAGTTCACATACAACGCGCGTTCAAGAGCGTTACAAACAGTATACGGACATGTTTTACTAAACGTACGTCAACGCGAGTTAATACTAGTCATTTGCTCGCTTGTATGCATTATGAATGTCTAGGTTAGTGCTTAGAAACTGCAAGTCATAGTCCTCATTACATTTTTCAACTCTAACTCACCCTGTGCTATTGTAAGTCTTGAAGACGAACTGCGGGCCCATCCACAGTCGCCGGTGCGGCCCCGCGTGCGTCACGATCTCTACTTGAGACAGCCAGCGCTCTTCTTCGCTCATACACATGTCTGCGCATCTCTGCAACAAATGTTTGTGTAAAAGGGTGGGTCATAAATTTCTCCCAAATTCTTCAGGTTTTAATAGCACATAGTCTCGACGAAATATCGGGTTTCCAATTTTATTCGGAAAGTTCTGTCCCACAGTTTTCGTCTTTTAAACTCTTTGGCAAATACATGGGTCCCCGTATTTTTTGCAGTCAAAAGCTGCGCAACGAGGCATATTAATTAATTATGCGTAACGGAAGTCGCTTGTTTACAAACAAAAATATGAATAGTGGCGGCTAGATGTTAAATTCTTAGACGCTGGATAGTAGCGACATCTGAAGTGAGCAAGTGACAGTTTTTATCCCCATCAGTTAAGAAAGACCCTGTATAAACATGTTCTGTTGTGCTCGCAAGTATTATGACCGCGACTACTAGTCTTGGGTATCAGAGGGGCAATTCCCGTATTATTAAGATCGTTTGCACTCTAATATCAGTGTCAGTCTGTCAAAAAACCTTCAATTTATAAAAAATAAAAAAATTACATTGATCGTCGTTGAGGTGAGATTGTGACTAGATCATGAACGGTTTTAATAACGGGAATTGTCGTTCAGTTACAGAAGGATAGCTACCCTGCAGGTCTGCGGCTGCAGCAGCGGGTTGGAGGGCGGCAGCGGCGCCAGCAGGTCGGCGGCCGCGGCCGGGCGCTGCAGCGGCCACTGCGCAACAGGCTCCACCTCGAGCTCGATGCTGGAGTCGTCGCAGATCTTCTCCTTCGATAGACCTGGACACACAATTTCTATAATTATAGTAGTTGTTTCAAGGGTATTGTGTTATCCAGTAAGTAACTGGATTGTGGAGGTCACATTGGCAGTTGCTCCATCTTGTCAGCATACGATTAGACTGGAAGCCGGCCCTAACATACACTCCCGGACTCCTTAATCGAGCCACCATGCATTTTTAAAGGCCTAAAGCATCAAAATAATTATAAGTCAGAGAAAAAGTTTTTATGCAGTTTTAAGATGACATAGCCCATCATTTCGGTATCACTATTGTTCCAAATTCGAATTCACGAATTCAAAAAAGAAAAGAAAATCGAAGTTCGGTCGTTCTTATTAAAGAACCAACGTGTGTTGTGTGGCAGTTGCCTAATGCCACACAACAACACACGCTAGAAAAATAATTCTCAGAGTCGATGCAGGTAAAAATTGACCTAAAGGTGCCTTCTCATTCTCTGTCTGTTTGACCAATAACTTACTGGACAGCGGTCGTGGGTGCAGTAACAGATGTAAGAGCGATCCGTTGGCCGCCATGAGGTACAAGGCGGCCACGGGCGCGGGCGCGCGGCCGCCTACGGCGGGCCCGAAGCGGGCGCGGGCCAGTAAGGGGGCCGCGTTGGTGTCCTCTGATAGAGATGATAGGCGTTGACGACCTGCGGGAGAAGGGTACTATTAAGCTGGGTCACACCTCCGACACTTCATACAACGCTCGTAAAATAATTACCTATTACTAGTACATAACCAAATAACACGTGCAAATGTATGCGTGAACTCTAGTAGTGTTGGCTGTCGTGCGTAGCGTAAAAAATGACGCGGAAAATGCAGCGATTTGTGTCGGGCGAACCGAACGACGACGGCGCTGCCCGAACGTGTGCATTATTATGAAGTGACCTTGCACGAGCAGCATCCAATTGTTTATTTATATTGTCGTATTCGTAATGAAATAAAAATAATATTATAATAGTTATTATGTAAGAAGGGTTTATTTATTCAATGACAAAATTAGGTACCTAACTAAATATTGCTTGATTGCTCGATGAAGATACTCGTAAGCACCCGATTAAAGCACAATATCGAACCATCGTGATTAAAACTCAAATAAAACTTTTAAATCGCAAAATTGTGTGTTCGTGTCAGCAGTACAGCGCTGCGGTTCTTACGATTACGAGCGCCCTTGCTAAAGAGTCGGCGACGAATACCTCGAAGTGCGGGGTGAGGTGCGGTATCTGATATGAACGCGGGGAAGGACACACCCTTCTGTACGTAGTACTATTATGTATTCTGTGGCTGGGTGTTTGAAAAATAAAGAAAAAGTATTTATGGGGACTGGCACAGGATGATCATTACACAAACTTAATAGTATGCATAAACATATACAAGGTGTAACTTAAATAACGCACAGCCTCTTAAGGGGTCATTGTGCTCATCATTATGAACAACTTTTACTATGGGACCAAACCTGAAGTCGTGAAAAAAAAATCAGCTGTTCCCTACATTTATGTTCGCATAACTCGACAAAATGTAGGGAACAGCTGATTTTTTTTTCGCGATTTCCGGTTTGGTCCTTGTGCTCATCATTATGAACAACTTTTACTATGGGACCAAACCTGAAGTCGTGAAAAAAAAATCAGCTGTTCCCTACATTTATGTTCGCATAACTCGACAAAATGTAGGGAACAGCTGATTTTTTTTTCGCGATTTCCGGTTTGGTCCCATAGTAAAAGTTGTTCATAATGATGAGCACAATGACCCCTTAAGAGGTTGTGCGTTATTTAAGTTACACCTTGTAAAGGTAAGCCAGCCGGTTTGCTAAGTAGCTCAAGGGCAGTATCATGAAGCCATCGTGATACCGTTACAAAAAAAGGGATTGTTATACCGATCATGTATTGTTCCGTCTATCTGCCGCACTGGTTAAATATTAACATTAATACGGCCTCAGTTCGTAACGTGGCTTGTTAGAAGACGGCCAGTTCCATATTTTGGATTATACTTGGTTACACTTTAATAATAAAATTTCAAAATCAAGACTAAAAAAAAATCTTGATTTATCATTTTTCGTGGGCCGTTGATCCCGTGAGTAGGTATTAAAAATGATTGAACTTGAAAATATTTTTTTACTCCGAGCAATTTTCTATTTTTACAGAATATATTCTAATGTAATTTGACTCACCAGAACTGTTCCTAGTGATGGTATGCGTGGGTATGTTGGCAGTGGGCCGCAGCTGCGCCAGCGGGCCCAGCGCGCTGGGCAGCGGGTAGGGCGGCAGGCGCGGGTTGGGGAACCACGCGCCTTGCGACATGTTGTCACCCACCTGCGGGGAATACTCTTACTATAGTCAACTAACTTCTGCCACGTCAAATTTCTTCTTTTAAGATAAAATATATAAATGACACATGGCAATACTGTAGCTTCCCATTAGTGAAAGAATTTTCGGAATCGGATCAATAGCTCCGTTTGTATAATATTAGTATAGATTATTAAATAAGGGGATAAGGCAGTCTCTTGTCATGGGCGCTGTATGGTATCTTTTGTCACGAATTAAATATAACATCCGGGCAGCTCGGAACATGAGGCAAGTCGCTGCGCAGTAATAAATTCATGTGTCACCCCTCACAGGAGTGGGGTACTTTAGAGCCGCCGTTAAGTTTGGCGCGAACTGTAGAAAGGAATTTAGTGTTCCCAAGCGCAGCGATATAGTACAGACGCCAGCACGTCTAACTACCCGAAACTGTCAAATCTCCCCAATCAATCTTGAACCTAATGCTAATAACGATATAGTTGAAAATTTATTAAAGAAATTTGACAGATTATAGTAGCTTGATGTGCTGGCGTCTGTACAAAGTTTACTCATGAGCAAAGCGAGGGAGACTAAAACCCTGAGTGCAGCGAGGGATTCAAGCTCACCCAAGACGAAGACCTACTCCCGAAAAAAATAATTTTCACTACTTTTGCGAGGTAATAAAAGAAATTCGACTTTTTCTTTTTGTTGTTAATTTTTAAGATTTTTTTGTTGAGTTTCCAAATTCATACCACATTATTGACCAGCGACCTGTAATGAAATTCAGTGCAATATTTATTATTATCCCTGGTCTATAATGACTTACTTTAGTTAGGTTTGCATGACATATCACTGACATTATCGAGCAGGTGGAGGGAAAAATAAATTATTGTGTCTTACTTTTTACTGTTTCCCGAATTCAAAAACACCTATAGTACAAGATCCATATAAGAACGACCTTCACTGATCGAGTAACCGGACAAAATGTGTTTCGTACGGAATAAAATATGTTAACGAAAGTAACGGTGATGGGTTGCCTAATGAAATCCTGTCAAGGACATTTTCAATTTTTTGTCAATACCTTCACCGATGGAGTAACCAAATAAATTATATATCAAAATGAAGATTATTTTTTTGCGAATACGATGGTATCTTACTCCAATGAAAAACTTGTCAACAATCAGGATTATCTGTTATAACATTATTAATTAGGGGCCTTGTATATCTTAGCTACAGTAATAGAAAGATAGACATACATTTTCAAGGTTTCTTCACATATTTTATCTTCATCTGCTAACTTCACAATAAAACTTCCAAGTTCACATGGATCTAAATAAACACAATGCAATAGACACATGAGGGGTTAATTAAAAATATCCTTGACAGGATTTCATCAGGCAACCCATCGTCGTTACTTTCATTAGCATATTTTATTACATAAAAAACACATTTCGTCCGGTTACTCGATCGGTGAAGGTCGTTCCTCTACGTATCTTAGACTACTATCGAATACCCTATTGAAGCCTTACTAACCGTAGCAGCGGAGGCTCGCTTGTGCGCAGCGGCGTGTATGGGCAGGCCGGCGGAGCGGTGGAAGCGCGACAGGCGGTTGACGACGCGCGGCTGCGTGTGCGTGCGCACGCCGATGGCGCCGCCGTACGGGCTGATGGCGAACACGTGCGTCGTGCCGCGCAGCGTGGACACGGCCGCCCAGCGGGAATCGCACGATATTGCTATGTCCTAAAAATAAAAATTATAGCAGTGTATGAACTCCTCCATCCTTACAGACATTTTATTTAATTTTCCCGAAAGATCCAGAAATTAAAATGAATGGATATATGCAACAGGCAGGGAAAATAATTGGCCTCCCTCAAACCAAACTGTAATTTGTTCTTCCCTCTTTCAAGAGGATTGTTTTAAGCCGTCCACAACACTAAAATTAAGATATAATATATTTGGAACTGTAAATTAAGTATTATTAGTACAGCCATATGCTAAAATACATATTAGGCAAAACAATTGTCTTCAAAAATATACCATGGATCTTATTTTATTGTTTTACAATTGCATCTACGGTATGTTTACTTGATAATTAAAATAATAGATACGAATTCCAAGATTTTGTTATGGTAGGAACCGTATTTTAGTTTTTTTTTTTTTTTTTATTTGAACTTAGTTTCAATTTAATCGATATTCTGTATATTTTCTGGTTATATATTTATCATCATCTGCCTAGCCTTTTCCCAACTATGTTGGGGTCGGGTTCCAGTCTAACCGGATGCAACTGATTACCAGTATTTTACTTTTTTTGATGTGGAAGCAGACTATTAAAAAAAAAAGTAAAATATCTTCGAAAATACACCTTTTTTTTCTTTAAAATAAGGCTCATGGTTCCTTTCAGCGTGGGGCCCGTGGCTAAATGATAACAGCCGCACAGGTCGATCGATCAGGTTAAGCTAAGCTTGCCGCAGTTGGTCTGTGGATGGGTGACCATCTTTACATACCGAGACCCCTCCGTGCCTCGGAAAGCACGTTAAGCCGTTGGTCCCGGCTGTCATTCGTAGATCTTTCGTCGTCAGTAGCCCGAAAGTCTGACAACCAGTTTTACCTAGGGGTATCGTATTACCCAGTAACAGGGTTGTGGAGGTCAGATAGGCAGTCGCTCCATGTAAAATACTGGTATTCAGCTGCATCCGGTTAGACTGGAAGCCGACCCCAACATAGTTGGGAAAAGGCTAGGCAGATGATGATGGTTCCTTTCAGCATAATTTTCTAAGACCTGTAGTTCAAAACCCATACTGGAAAAAAAAACCAACCTGTATAACGATAATTACCTGCACTTTAGCCGTAGTATCCCCCCTATGCAATATATACAGATGATGCACAGACGCTAAGCTCGCCCCACAGGGATGCGGGTTGATCCTGAAAACATGGAAGTCGTGGCCGCGTCGGTCGGCCGTCATCAGTAGCATGCCACTTGCGTCAAACTTCAGGGCGATGATCGCTTCTGAGTGCGCTATGAAGTGAGCCACGATTGGGTCGCAGGGCTCTTCGCTGTCTTGACCGTCTTCTTCCTCGTTACCCTGGAAATAAATCAGTTATGTTAGGTTATTTGATGGGGAGCTTAATAGTTTTACCTGGAAAGATATTATGGGAAAATAAGTCAGGCTGAAAAGAACTTGTGAAACTTCGGTTCTAACGAATAGAATGCATATGATCCTGAAGAACTTACATCAAGAGTTTGATCCGTTAGATACAATAAATTTGTTGGTAAGACTGTCGTCAAAATAATCAAACATCCAACAAATGTCATTAATCAAGTCTGCACAAAAGTTAATTCGAATCGGCACAGACTGTCAGAATATAAAGAGTCTTAATTTGGTACCAACTGAAACTCAACTTAAGTTTCTACCGCAACGAAACTGAGGAACTGTATAATTTCACCTTTACAATTTTTTGAATGTGTCATTAAGATTATTTTTTCCTTTAAGTTACACACCTCAATATCCAATATAGTAATAACTCCTGGCTGCTGTATATCAGCGTTAGGCGGTGAAGGGGACTGCGAGGTGCTTCGCCCTCCAGCCAAACTGTGTGCCACACTCTCTCCGAGGCCTCGTAGACCTTTGCTGAGGGACTTTGCAGCGTGGAGGACTGTTGCTGTGTAACTGGTTACGCCTTCGCCTAGAATTGACAGTGTAAAAAATTTTTAATAAAAAAAATGGGTAAACAACTGTCACAATTTTTCTTCAATTCACGGCCAAAGTTTTTGTGTGTAATTTTTTAACTTGTACATGATGTGTAAGATACATTTATGAAACTACTAGAGACGCCCCGCAGCGCTGCCTCGAATTTCAGTCCCAACTTTCTCAACGCTGTGATTTATTTTACGATTATGACATTTTCAGAACAAAGAAATGGGTTTGAGTAGTGAGAAAAATCCGTGCCTTTGTGATAGTTTGTAAGGAGGGCCTTTTCATAATCTTTTTTATTTAACCCTTAAATGCATAGTGTTGTATATTTCCAACAACCAATCCAATGCCATATTTTCGTTTCCACAGAGCACGGGGATTCCCCAATTGTTAGAGATATTCAATTCATTTTGTTCCCAGTACATTCGTTCTGATTACATAAAGATGTAAATTTCCACCAAGCCTATATTTTTTAAATATTTTTTCCTTACTATAGAGCTAATGTTACGTCCAAATAAATTTAATTTGCTTAAAAAGTTAAAATCATGCATTTAAGGGTTAAAGAAAAGGTACAAATGAGGCCTTTTGGTGGTTAGGAGGGCATAGATGTACAAACACCAGCAATACCTTGAATTTTGAAAGTGTTATGATCACGTCTTTCAGAAACGTGTAAAAAAATTATTCGGGCTGATTTTTCAATCGACCGATATTTTTTATTCATAGAATAAAATTGACGTCTGACAGTATTTGTATGGAAGAACTGTCAAAAATTTAAAATTATTCCTCCGATAAAGTTATCTAGTCGGAAAAATCTGCCCTTAATCATTGTAATTACTTAATCACTTGTTTTCACTCATTAGAAGACTAAACAATTTGTTATTTGGTATTTTGGTTGTATGCAAAGATTTAAAACTCATTAAAGTGTTGATAAATATCTAGCTCAAACATAGTTGTCTAAGTGTGGGTGTACTATAAACCTCTGCCTACTCCTTCAGGGGTATAGGGATTAGGGGTGATGCTATTTTATGTTACGTGTTGTTAAAAGTCTGTGTTCCTCAACTTAAACACTAAAAGGAACCGTTTCATACGTAAAAATAAATATAAATATTTTGATGATTTAAAAAAAAACCGGTACGTGGAGTATGACAAAAAATCATAAATAATTAGTACTATAACCACCTGTAAGGATATTACGGTTTTCTTTGCCGTATACGAGATAATTAGATTTTTCATACTAGCTTCATACAATTTTTTCGTAAAAAAAATTATAATTCTTTCGTTTTTGTGCACAATTAACTCGGGTGTCATTTTTGTATACAACGTGTAACGATAAATGCGCAAAACCTGAAAATAGTTTGATCAGAATAACGAGCAGAATTAATTGAACCACTTTTTAATATAGGTCATATTTTTCAAAAAATCTTCATTAAAAACGTTGCCGTGTCTATTTATTAATAGGTCAAGCAAGCCAAGGTCAGCGCGGCGCAGCGGTCCAGTGACGACTCCTCCCTCGATAAAGCGTCGTCGCAGACGTAAGAAACGATCAGAATGGCCAGTAAAACTAAAACAGCACATAAAACCATTACAATTTTTTTAATGGCTTATTTTCGTCTGAAATAGGTCAATTGAATTAAAAATCTGTTGGGGTGTCTGAGGTTTTGCGTATTTAACGTTACACGTTGTATAGTAATATATTATAGAAGCGATATCCGGCAAAAAAAATCCGGCACTTGCAAATTAAAATCCCTAAGTCTATGAAAGCCGATTTTCAGCCCACTGTGCTTCATAACATGAGCACAGCAGCCCACTGTTCACTTACCGACGAGGCAGCTGCAGCAATACCCTATTATGGCTTCTAGTGTGTTGGCCACAGCATCATCAGGGTTTAGGGATGTGATCGATAAAATCGATGTTGTGTCAATTAGCAATACTAAATCAGTTTGGTACACTGAAATTACTTGATTGTTACTGTTATTCAACAAAAGAAAAGTTACGAAAATGACTGGTTAATCGATTCATCAAAAACCGTTTCTATTGCATTCTACATCTCTATGACCGGCTGTGAACGACAAATTAACCATAGACAAAAAGATAAACGTTTAAATAAAAATTGTATTTTATTCTAGTTATTTTTAATTGATGTAGAATCGGCAAAGAATAATTATTTTACACGTTTTTTGAAAGACGTGATCATAACACTTTCAAAATTCAAGGTTATATTAATCGTATCATTTTGAAACGGAACGTCGTGTGAAGGGAATAAAACCATATCAACACGTTTTTACTTTAAATTAAATCGGCTGTTCATAAATCGAATCCCCGAAGCGTAATGTCATAAAAAATTATGAAAATAATTACTAAGTATAATATTTTGATTTTGATGCATGAGACTTTTTGGTACGACTTTTGATCATTCTCTTTTAAGAGTGAAATCATTCTAGAAATGCCCGGAAGAAAATAGAAATGTCTAGTTCTGAATAAAGTAAATAAAAAAAATATATTTCAGAAAAAACATATTTATGGTTCACAAAAACAGTTTTTCAAGTAAAAATACAACATTTCAGAAATAAGTGTATTGCTGGTGTCTGTACACTTAAGCCCTCCTAACCACCAAAAGGCCTCCTTTGTACCTTTTCTTTAAATGAAAAAGATTTTGAAAAGGACCGCTACACACACCCTACAAACTAGGTATCACAAAGGCGCTCACACATGCACAAGCGATTAGTCACGCACGAGCATGTAATATACAACAATGATAATATGCAGCGCTAAGGTCAACAAAAGTAATACATTATACTCGTATACACATTGTAAATAAGTCAACAGCCGCTCGCAATAAACAAAAGAATTTAATTAATGTTTGTTCAAGAGTAAGTTTAAGAATTGTTTTGCTAGAAATATTTGCGTATCGAAATAATTATCACTATTTTTTAATTTTGGGGTGATGGTGTATTGTTGCCTAAAGTTCGTGATATTTATATAAGGTCCCATTAAAATAGATGGACAAACTTTTAGAAAGCATTCAGACCACCGAAATAAGGAAAATGGTTCAAAAAATATAAGAACAACGCATTAGATACTTACAAGAAAAATAATCAGTTAAAGAAAATACACTAATGTGCGGGCAATTTATTATTTTAGGTCAAAATTAAATCAGTGTTTTTTTTAGCTTGGATATCTTTGGATAGACGTTCCACAGGACAGTGTACGCTATCATTTTAAAAGTAACGCCCTAAGCGCCATCTCTGTTTATGATTTCGGATCTATAATTAACACGCTTTTGCACAGTGTACAGATCAACAGTGTAAGAGGTTTTGTTTTGTTTTGTTACTTGCATTTTGAAATGAGTGCAAAATATTTGAAGCGTGACGAGGCAGTGTTCCTCGTAAATCATCCAAAAGGACCGAAGCTTTCATATGGAGCTAGGTCCACTATAAAAAAAAACCATTGTTATCGGAAAAACACAGAAATAAACGACTGGCATGGGCAAAGAAAAACTTGGATAGAGATTGGGATGAAGTCATATTTACAGACGAATCATCTTTTTGGGCCTCGTCTTCTCTTTCAAAAGCCTGGTGTACGAGGCATGACAGGTTGCTTCAACGGACTGTTAAACACCCGGTAAAACTGCATGTTTGGGGATGCTTCTCTAAACGTGGTTTTGGCTGTTTGTACTTATTGACAGACAATTTAAATGCTCAAAAATGTGCAATATTTACCAAAAATACCTTTTGAGGTCCGCTAAGAAGCTATTTGGTTCGAACGAGACAAACTGGGTACTTCAAGAGGATAATGATCCCAAACATCGCAGTCAACTCTGTACAGCGTGGAAAAAAGACAATGGGATTATTACGATGGATTGGCCTGCAATGTCTCCGGATGCAAATCCAATTGAAAATATTTGGTCGTACATGAAGATGAAGCTTAAAGGAAAGCAAGCCAATAAGGTCTTTGAAGCAGCTATCATATAAAATCAAGACGATCTGGAGATCGTTACCCAGAGAATATGCAGAAAATCTCGTGGGAAGCATGCTAAAAAGATGCCAAGCTATAATCGATAATGACGGCCAGTGGATAAACTATTAGGTGATTGTGCAATAATTAGCAATAACATACATTTTCATATAAACATAAATTTATAATAGCGTCTTTCATCTTTTAGAAATAACGGCGTACACTTTCTTGTGAAATTGAGTGTACTAAGCGCTGTGTTAAAATT
Organism: Eremobia ochroleuca; assembly: GCA_949629135.1. Taxonomy (NCBI): domain Eukaryota; kingdom Metazoa; phylum Arthropoda; class Insecta; order Lepidoptera; family Noctuidae; genus Eremobia; species Eremobia ochroleuca. Next base: position 18,198,190 of record OX451392.1, read on the forward strand.
TTTCCATCTATTTTAATGGGACCCTGTATAAATATTTTATAATTGATTAGATACATCTATCCTCGTAACGCCCAAGCTAAATTTCGCAAGATGAGCTAAACGCTCAATGTATAATGTATTGAACAAAGCTACATACGGCATTCCGGCCCAGACTAAAAACAAAACCTTCTCCTAAACGCCCAATGTACATTACAATGTACATTAATTAATATAAATGCATGTTTGCAATGTGTAATACTGTATGTCACTTTGTTCAATACATTGTACATTGGGCGTTACGGGGCTATACTAATAATAGTCGGAATAAAAAAAATCTTTTTGCATTTCAAAGCCCAATTCTCAACCCTTTCCAACCGACTTGAAGTGATCGTGAGTTTCGACTTTACAAAATTCTGAGCACGAACGAGCGACAAGCAAATTATTCCTGAACCTCACGTATGTGAGGGTCTGACTGCTGAATATCAGCTTACATGAGATTTTTTTTCAGTATTTTTCCCAGGACCTCTGAACACTTTCCAAGCGATTACTAAGTTTTTACTGATCTATGCGAGTTTTTTAATCCCGGTTGCAAAGGGTCCCTGGTAAAAAATACGGGCCGAAAATACGCCGAAAACAGGCCGAACAAGCGAACAAAACACCAAAAACACGCCGACACGCCGAAAACAGGCCGAAAACACGCCGAAACACCCGGGGTTAAGGAAGCTATAGCACATTCTATGTAAAATCATGCTATGACCATTAGGAGCCGAGCAGAAAGAAAAAGACATAAACAGTCGGGGGAGTAAGAAATTTCACGCGTACAAAGTCGCTGGTAGAACCTAGTAAGGCATATGCTGACAGCTAATCTAAACCATACTCTATTTACGGGCAGGAAGCTAGTAATTAAATTAATATAACAAAACTTCACGCCTTTCTTCCTAAAAGGGCTAACTGTGACTAGTAAGTAGACTAACATTTCGCCAAGTTTCCCAATATGTAATTTATAAGATTTTGATTGTTTTGGGTTCGATGGAGTCCCAAACCTAAAATAAAACAAACAATCGCCACATATCAAAACCGATAGGTCGAATTCTATTGTTGTCTTTGTTACATGAACTTTACCAATATTTATAATTTCACCATATTCATGTTTTCATTAAAAATAAAACACGGAAGGACTACAATGACTTTGTGGTAGGTCAGTTCAGTTCTATATAAATAATTAAGGTCTAAGTATAGTCACGCAATGCATCGCGTGCTCGAGTTAATAGTTACTTAAGTACAAGGTTCCATTATCATGGACGCCGGGGGCGGGGTGCAAGAGGGTGTACTTGCACCTCCTGCCAGCCAGTATATACAGTTGACAAAAGGAATGACTGAATGAATATCCAGGTGGCCAACTACAATTTATTTTTAAATTTATAGTCAGCATAGTGAAGTCTGGTATAGCTCGGCAATTTTACCTGCATACCAAACTATTTTGCTGTAAAAGATAAAGAAAAGAAAAACTAGATATGGAACAAGAACTGCAGGTTGAATTATTGGCAAAAAAACGTAATAATTATGCAATTTGTTATTCGACGAATCGGCGACGATAAAAACTACATTGAACTAAAATTCCGGTCTACAAAATCGAACTTTTGTTATTATTATATTAATGACAGTTCAAGGGTATTTTTAATTTAATTATGCTTTCTGTCTATCTAAATGCAGAATTGAAAAACCCATGGCACGGCATAGAATATTATTGTGTCGGCATGGAATCAATAGAAGTCATGAATAAAAAATATTAAGAAATGCTATTTGTTGCCAAAAATATTTTGTCGATAGGTTGTTGTCAAGTAATAAAATTTCCCTTTTGACGTATGTCTCTAAAAAGGTTTGCAAACCCTGTCACGCGATATCTAATTGTCTATTATTATATGGGTTCTTTCATAGCTATACAGACTAATGTATACTAATAAAGCTAATAAAATGATACTACCTAATGTATTTTCTAATCGTTCGACGTTATCTCGTAACGACAATAGGTATGTGTCACTGAACTTCATTATATCGTGCGATTTTTATCTATTATAATTAATTCGTCGCATATTAGTTGTTTATAGAAAACTCATTTTAGTGTTCCTGATAAGCGTTCTTGCCAAGGTAAAATGGGAATTGGTTTCGTCAAATATAGCCACGTTTCAACTCACGACCACTGCTGGCCGGCTCATCACCTTAACCGTTGGACTATGACTGCTTAGTTGATATTCAATACGTAATTTGTTTAAACTAAAACCTATTTATCATATATTTATTTGTTGCCCAATGAAGACTACAGTTCGGCCGCCGAGAGAATGCGTTCTTGACACCTCTTGACACCTGTCAGTTTCACAGAAACGGATACGTGTTTTGCGAATTTGGTGTTTATTCAGTTTATTAGTTACTAGAATTGTTAACACTGACAGGGATCAGGAACACATTCTCCCGGCGCGACGGCCCGACTGTAGACTAACTAAACTAATGAGTATTTACGTACAGACGCCAGCACATCAAGCTACCCGAAACTGTCAATTTTTTTCTAACAACTTTGAACCTTATGCTTTAGCGACAAAGTTGAAAATCTATTGAAGAAATTTGACAGATTGTTGTAGCTTGATGTGCTGGCGTCTGTACATGACCCTGTTAGGGTGCAGCTAGTAACGTTTGAATGAAAACATTTAAGGCTTATCCAGTACAGTACTAGACTGATATAAAAAGGCAACCGGTGGGTTCTAAATGCCTAAATAGTATTATAGTTGCATATTGACCAAAATTCTTACCTTCACACCCTCCACTGCTCCTCTTCGACTGATTAAGTTTCTTATCAGCGTAAGCCAGCCAGCGATCACCCAGTGCCAAGGGGTTTATGGGCAGACTGCCTCCTAAAGGACATGGGCAGGGGTAGCAAGTAGTGACGGCCATTCGGTCTTCTAGAGTCGCGGCATCGAAGACTGCGAAGCGTTCGGAGAAGGAAACCACCACGGATCGCTTGTTTGCCAACACATCGAGAATGGGGTTCTTGAATTTTATGCTTTTTACCTGTTTGAAGAAGGGTGGTGGTTAAGTAGTGTGAATGGTCAAGGGATTAGCGAAATATTGAGAGGGGTCAATAGCGTTTGACCCATTGAAGGAGTTTTTGCACAAGAGTACAAATTAAAAATTATGGTCTAAAACCTGGTGGGGCAGTAATATATTTTTGGGGGGTGTACTAGTGGCGATGCAATTGCCGTTCATGTTGTTCATCAAAAACATTACAATGGCGGAGTTTTTGCTATTTGCTGTCTTTTTCTTTATCATCATGACTGATGCAGGCAACATCAAGGGAATCTCATAGAGCTCTTATTCACATTTTTAAAAGACCATTTTTAAGACACGCCCCCATAATGACATCATTAAAAGAGGATTTACTTATTTGCCTCTGGTTTCTGATAAAAGCGTATCATATTCAGTTTATTGTCCTAGTGTAACCGTAGTAGAGTCGATAATGATCCGTTTCCCGTAGTATTCAGCAAATCAGCATATTATTATGACTACCTACTTTGATATCGGAACCCTGCACGTGTAAGTCTAGGTCAAAGCGATTCTTTTATCTGCCTATTTATTTATTCAGACTGAATATTAAATAGGATTAATGAGTTCAAGTTAGTTGAGTTACTTCAAAGCCGCCATAAAGTTTGAATCGGGCTGTAAATTTAACATGAATAATGGCAACAGAATAAAAATTGTAACCAGTACTGCTGAAAAACTGTTGTGAAACGTGATTTTATACGAAAATAAATAATTATTCTACAAAAAAAAAAAACATGTTACGATATTCGATTGTCACGCTGTTGATTCTATCCAAGCACTATGAGTTTACGAAATTACTAATGACGAAAAACTACCCAAGCGACGTGTTTTTCAAAATGATGACTTAATTTATAGCTCACCTGTTCACCTCCCCTAATAGAAATAAAACTGAGCGAGCAAAACGACGGGCCAGGGCTGACAGAGTCACACAAGGCGATGAGGGGCCTCTTCGATGCAAAGCAGTCGCCGTGCTGCGGAGTAGGCAGTATACGGAGCACCCTCACTGTGCCTTGTCGCCATGACAACACCTCCTGAGCCTCCCCAGTAGGGGGTATCAGCCAGACTTGGACACCGGACCCGTAGCCCAGGATAAGGAGTAATGGGGAGACGTCACTGTCGCTGTCTCCTTCTGGTGTCGGCTCGTTTATGTCCGCTGTTTCGAACCTGTTTAAACATAACATATTCATCATTCACTATATTCCCTGTAGGCACAAGCATATGTATAAATTATAGTACCTACATCTTAAACCTGCATAACCAACCTGTTTAAACAAAGGTTATACTGGTTGGTTGCAGGCTAACTTGCAAAAAGTTTATTCCTCTTTTTGTATGTAGGTATAATAAATATGTAGGTATAAAAGAGTATTACTCAGAGTGACCAAAAGTGTTCAGATTGCTTTCGAAACCGCAACAGTTTTGATTTCATATTCGTGAGTTTCAGAAACTTATACAGCTAATGGAGAAATGGTATGTGCTGACTCATAATTGAGCATAGATTTACCAAGTCAATAATGGTCCTATCTTATTTATTACAGTCTTCACACTGCCTTGCATACACATATAAAAAATGCATGAAGGGGTGACACTGGTAAAATTCACCTGCTCACATTCACATAAACATGAAATTATAAACTGCAATCATTAACAGACAACTAGGCATACCACATATAGCAATCTATTGGTTCTTTACAATGGTTTAGACTTTAAAGCAACTCGGCATATCATTACAATAATAATTCTCTTGCCACTCAGGCCCCTAGTTTTTAATGATGCTGAATTAGTCTAAATTAGTATGATATTAGAATGAGATTCGAAAGATTAGTTCTTAAACATTATTCTTGTAGAATGTTTTTGAATTAATGTTCCACAAACAACTGGTAGTCTACCTGGATTCAGACCTACAACGTACAAGTCGTAAGTTACGGCCACCTCTGGGCGACCACTGCTCGGTATGCTGAAAGCTGTTGTATATTCTAATCATATTACCTCGCCCACTGTATAACATCCTTAGGATCAACGGTCGACGAGGAGGAGAGCGTGACATCGTTAATGAACCCCGAGACCGCGTCGATAATGCTGCGGTCGCTCGGCGGCTGAGACGGCACGGTGAGCGGCCCCCCAGACCGCACGTGCCGCGGCGACTCCGCTGACATGCTGTGTGAGCGTCGCCTGCAGAAATGAGCTAGAAATTATTGCCTGCTAATGCTGAGCTGGTAGGCAGTGGGATGAACTCTTTAATAAAGCAGTCCACCTTTATTAAAAACTGGTCCTTAAATTCTAAGACAGAAGTGGAAGGACAGCAGAAAGGCCTTTGCCATGAACTGATATAATGTGGGCGTTCAAAAAAAAAACTCCAACATGAATATTGAGCTCAATAGTAACTTGTTTAAATTTTTTATTGCTCATATTATACCCTCTAGAGATGACAAATAATATTTCATTCCAGAACAACTTAGGCCTGTTTTATAAAAATAGAACTAAAGAACGGCCAAAAAGCTGTTTAAAAATTAAATCTGACTCATAAGTCTGGCGAGCACGCCATAACATTGAAAATTTCAAATATTCATGATCAGAAAACTGGCTGATATTGAAACTGATAAATGATAAGGCCATAAGCAAACAGTTGTGTGGAAGAAAACAATAACATTATCATAAAAAAATCTATACTGTACTCATTGTACAAATCTTACAAAAGAATGTGTAATACTGACAAATCTTCTTATATTATTGCAATATACAGATGCAATACAAAAGGAGTTGATGCAATAGATAAGGAAAACTTTATTTAAATACAAGCTTACCTTAACAGGCTGAACGTAAAGTGACCTTGACCATTTTATACTAAAAACATGTTTTGTTTATGTACTTTGAATGTAATAATCAGATTTATGATATTTTAACAATTGAATATGTAGTTTAATTGAAGAAATTCAGTGAATATCATAATAATCATTAATTATTTACAGACAAAGAATAATAACAACAATATTTTATAAAATCGTTATTTTAGAAATGTACGCGCGATTAGATCGAAAAAAAACTATCGATAATACAGATTACATAAGTATATACAAAACAATGTCACAACACCATAAGATTATTCAGTCATCAAAATAACAACATCAAAATGTTTATGTTGTTTCGAAACAGCTGGTAGCACTACACTATGTACACACTAGCTATATACTTGAACATAAAAGGGGACCGAGGACAAAGGAAATCGATGAAGTCTATCCACCCTACGTTGTGGCCAAATCTAACTATAATAATGCGTATTATGAACATAATATGCGTCTTACATAACACACTCACCTTGTTTACGAAAACAATTCTCATTTTAAATCCATTTTCGAGTAAAATGCTATTGCGTCGTACTGGCAGTCGAAAACAATGACGTCACTCGTATAAAAACAAAAACTCTAAACAAACATAACTCACTCGCGCACTCAACCAATTATTTCATTATTTCAACTCTCATTTAATAAATAAATCAAAAATAAATTAGATTTTATGTACAAAATATACAACAATTTACGGAACAGATGATTTGAATGACAATACCCTAACGCCCACTTGTTCGTTTGTAGATGTGTGTGTGTGTCGTACGACTAAGCATTCATTTCATTAGTATACAAATGCACACACTCACGTATTGTCACTGTGTGGAAAAACACTACGTCAAACACAATGTCACTTACAGATGCGACAATTATAATACAGCCAGTCGATTCTGTAAAAATCTCACCGTGAAATCATAAGTGAAGCACTTAATAGTGTTAATCCCTAGCGAATGACAGCTCACTCCACGCTCACTTCACCCAAGCTTTCACGGTGAGATGGTTTCAGAATCGCACGGCTGGATACTGGGAAACAAGCAGTTATTTATTGATTTAACCATAGTATACAATGTACAGCTCAATTAATCATAAGTTGGTTGTTTAGCTCAGAGATAACAATAAAGAGAATTGCAAACATTTGAATTTAATGAAATCTCAAAGGTTGACTGGTAGAAAATGCCTATGGCATTAATTCCGTCTCTGTAGATGTATGTGCTTGAAGTATTAAATAAATAGATAAATAAATCTCGGTCTCTTTAGGGTTTGGTCGGATTGAGATATTTAACTTCTACAAAATACATACTCTTTGACCAAGTACTCGAAAGGAATGTTCCGTTTCTTGCAGAATTTTAATAAAGTTGAGTTTCAAAATGTCTAGTAATCTAATCCACATATCTTAACGTTTCAAGTGTCTTATTTATATTTCATTGATATGGTTTTGATAAAAATAATTATTAAGGAAATTTTAAAATTTACCCAAATAGTTACTTTTTTACACTCCATTAACGTTCCGTTCTACGTCAATTCATTCAACGTTATTGAACACTGCTAAAGTTAGATTTGTTAAGGAATAGAATAATCATGTCGTTTACAGTGTTTCCTTTAATGATTTCACTTTTAATTTTACTAATATATTCTCAGTCATACTCAAGTGCAACAAAGTATAACATTTTAATTATTTGCGTGGATGACTTGCGCCATCTTTCGGATGAAACAATCAACTTACCGAATATCAAAACACTGGCGGGCGAAGGTGTTAATTTCAAAAACGCTTTTGCGCAGGTAATTCTGACTTTACTGAACTAAATTTGGTCATTTGATCGATTTGCTGCATACTGCGTTGTTGTATATTTCGCTGACTTTCTCCTATAACAAGCTAGTTGTTGCAGCAAGCTCTATGCGCCCCCAGCAGAAACTCGATGCTGACCGGTCGTCGACCCGACATGCTCCGTCTATACGACTTCTACAACTACTGGCGGGACACCATGGGCAATTTCACTACCCTGCCCCAATTCTTCAAAGAAAATGGCTACGAAACTTATTCCATCGGGAAAGTCTTCCATCCTGGGACAAGTTCTAACTTTACGGATGATTACCCTTACAGCTGGTCTGAGTACCCTTTCCATCCCTCAACAGAGAAATATAAAAATGCTGCCGTCTGCGAAGATAAGGAGACTAAAACACTTAAAAAAAATCTTATATGTCCAGTAAATATAAAGGATCAACCTGGAGGAACCTTGCCAGATTTGGAATCCTTGGAACATGCTGTAAATTTTCTTTCAAAACGGAATAGCAGTCAACCATTCCTACTTGCTGTTGGGTTTTATAAACCTCACATTCCAATTAAGTTTCCTGGACAGTATTTGGGTAAGTCCTGAAATTATTTTGAACTTTATTTGTACACAGTTAAGGTTTACATCAGCATGATTTTTTTTTTTACAAAAACCAATGACAATTATTTTCAAAGCCCGCGTCACGGGTTCTTGATAAGCCATTTTTGTTTTCCTGATTGCGTTCCTGATAAGCAGTGGCTATGCATAATAGCATTTACTACTATCAGAAAACGCAGTTTTAATATTTTAATTTAACTCATTCCCCACAAGGTTCTTAAACTACAGTAAAACGGGGTGAATAGGAACGCAGGGGTGAATCGGAACGAAACTTTAAAATGGATTTTAACATTGAAATTATATCATTTTTTGCCAAAAGGTCTCTTAATGTGTATACTATATTATAGTTGACGATTAAGTGTAATTGTTGGCTACAAACTACATTAAATCAACGTTAAAATCCATTTTAAAGTTTCGTTCCGATTCACCCCTGCGTTCCTATTCACCCCGTTTTACGGTACCCATGTTGACTGGAAACCCTATAGTGGGAAAACGTAGGCTGAGATAATGGTGAATGTGGCATTTATTTACATTAACTATGACCTAATAGTATCTTACATTTTCAGAAAGGATACCAATAAACAAAGTGCGGCCTCAAAAACATCCGTACATGTCTGCTGACATGCCTCTAGTATCTTGGCATCCTTGGACGGATGTCCGGCGTAGAGACGACATTGCCAGGCTCAATATATCCTTTCCATTCGGCACTATGCCTTATGATTGGTCAATATTGATCAGACAGGGTTACTACGCAGCTGCGTCCTATGTAGACGACTTGGTCGGTGAATTAATGAATTACGTTGATAAAAAGAAAACTATTGTAGTTTTGGCAAGCGATCATGGTAAGTATTCCAATGACTGTATGTCTAATTTTCTTTATTTGCATTCTCATTGTCATATTAAATATTAATATTTTGGTTCCAGGGTGGTCTTTAGGCGAAAATGGATTATGGGCTAAGTACAGCAACTTTGACGTAGCTTTAAAAGTTCCCTTGATATTCTCAGCGCCAGGAATCTCTTCAAGGAATATCCATACTCCTGTTGAATTAATTGACATATTCCCAACTTTGGTAGACCTCAGTGGATTGTCTCATGATATACCAAAATGTGGGAATAAGGATAAATCTTTACTATGTTTTGAAGGCAAAAGCTTGAAACCACTAATGATGGACGATTCTCAATCATTTGGAAGCTATTTTGCCTTTAGCCAGTATCCAAGACCAAGCGTTTACCCCCAAAAAAACTCTGATAAACCACGCCTAAAACACATCAAAATAATGGGCTACAGTATAAGAACAAAAAGATATAGGTACACAGAATGGGTTTCATTTAATAACATATTATTTACAGTCGATTGGAACAAATTATATGGCTTAGAACTATACGACCACTTAATCGATTCTGACGAATCAAACAATCTATATTTGGTACATAAATATAAAAATATTAAACAATATCTCTCTAAGTTGTTAAGATCACACGTTAACAAAAATTATACGAACTAGTGTTAAATATATTAAAATTATTTAAGTTATGATTAAATTATAGTAATAATTGCACAAATATCATAAAGGTGAACGCACACTATTAACCGGTTTCTGTAAGGGTTAAGCCGTGTCTCCTGCGCGTGTTTTTTAGAACATTGCACAAAAACTTCAAAACAAAGAGGCGTGGTGAATTTGTGTATGGCCACGCCTCTTTGTTTTATGAAAACACGATGTTTTTGTTTTCGGAGTTGCATGGAAAACATTCCTCGCGCGGGTGAAAGGGGAAGGGATTGTTTCATTTTCAACCGCCACGCGCACCGCGCACATCTAGCATTTAGGATTTTGAAAACTTAATTCCAACTGACACAGGTTTTGAGGTTATATTGTCTTGTGAATAGTTGACACTAATCTAAAAAAAGTATTTGAATACTCAGGAGATTACTTGTGTATGAAAACAAATGTTTATGTCTAAGGCTTTTTGTGTAATGTTTTGAAAAAACACGCGCAGGAGACACGGCTTTACCTACACAAAAAATCTACTGTACGTATTTTTTTTTTTGTGTAGGTAACTAGTGAGTATTGTAAGAGAATTTCTGTGATTGGCTAACTGAAATAATAACGGCCAGTAAAAATACTTCAAATAAGTTTAATTTGTCATGTTGTTGATTAGATTAGTATTTTAATAACCCCGGTTATAGTCTCATTCTTATAACGATAGCAGCAGCACATTGATTTAATCAAACCAATTAAAATCTTGGCTGATCTAATCAGCCAAGATTTTAATTGGTTTTCATGTTTTTTTTTTTTTCTATTTTATTTCTGTCGGATTTTAAGACATCGGCACTTCAAAGGATTCAAAGGACAGACAACATTAAAAATAAAATGAAGTATGTAGGTATAACGGTTTACTTGTGAACAAAGTTTACGTGGTTTCATTGGTTTTCATTTATTACGATGAACGTATATGTTCTGCATTGAATGTTTCTGAGACGCGTTCGTGTCGTGCGGACTTAGTAGCTCGTCTGCGTTCACCTTAAATAATAATAATATATCTTGTATAAATAAATAATTCTTATTTTTAATGCGTGTAAAATGCTGTCAGGTTTCATTCAATTAAATTACACCAGCACCCTCATTGCGTAACACACGTTAAATCACAATCCAAGGGTTTTAAAATTTCCAATCCGTTACTTCATGTGTTTGAAAAATTCATCTGCTCAACAACGCAAATAACGCAATGAACGTGGCTGGGCTGTCTAAATGAAAGGCATTGCCATCGATTGTCATTGTATGTGTGTTACGCAATTACCTTGCTGGTTTCTGGAACGGAAAGCTATCGCATGTCAATTGATCTGATTGGCTGTTGATAATTCAGTCAACCAATAACAGCAGTTGTCAAATTGTGAGCTAAACAATTTTTGTGTTGATTTTAATATTTTTCGTTCCAAGAACCGGAGATAATAGCTTGGATCAGCATTCTGTCTCAGACTTTCTTAAATTGCTAATTTCTGTTTAATATGTACCATTTGTAGTCTTTTAAATGCATTTTGTTTCATAAATGTTAATGTGGCAGTACAGTTGATATTGGAATGTTATTTAGATTTTCGTTTTGTAGTTAAATAAGTCCCCGTCACGAGAAGCTATAAATTTTGTAAATAAAAAACTTCTACTAAGTTACGTAGCGACAATTCAATCAACAACAAATTATCCCAACTCAAAGTACCATACGTGTAATACGAAACTAACGAGCAATTTCACTTGGTCGGGTTATATTTTAGCGATTTAAAGCACTGTCGTCTAATGTTTTGTGGTACTGGAACGCATCTGACTCATGAAAGCACTAGGAAGTGGTGAAGTGTTTAGGGGGACTGTCTTTTGTAATTTTGACGTTCGAAAAGTGCTGATTCTCAGCCTAGTTTGAATAAATGACTTTTGATTTTGATGGAACGTAAACATTTGGGCCGCCATTTTGAAGTAAGTTCACGCTGACGTTGTGAATGCTGCAGAATACTCGGAATCGTCTGACGACAGTAATTAGATGTGTGTGTTAACATAATAATAATTACATCCTGATTTTTTTTTTACTTGATCCAAAGGTTGCGAACCCCTGAATGTGTGTTTACAAAAGTTATAGCTTCTCGTGACGGGAACTTTAGTATTAAATTAACTAGGAAAACATACTTGGAAGTAATAGCTTAAATCGTATACATATTATTCAAAATAAATACTGCATGACCTAGAACCTAAATTATTCTTGTAATTTCATTCAAGCATTAAATTGAACGTACACTTAAGCTGACCATGAAATGGATATATAATCAATCAATCGGCATGTCAACCAATTAGCTATGATCCTTTAAAATAAATGCAGTCAGTATCGTTATCCATATAGATCCTCAACAAAACACTTCGTTTTACACAACATAATTTTATGATATAGGTATATAATGGCGCAGATTCTGTTGTTCACAAACTAAATTTAAGTTCAGGGCATCTTTTTCTTTCTATTTCATTAAGAAAAGGACAAGATACATTTTAATTTAGGCCTGTCAAATTAATCAGCGCCTGAAGTAAATTGACGTAATTTTAGTAGGCAAGTTTTTAATCACGTCTAAACTGGTATGGAGTAATGTCAGGCGCTGATTAATTTGACAGGTCTAAACTAACATTTATCTTCTGTCCTTTTCTTAATGAAATAGAAAGAAAAAGATGCACTGAAGTTAAATTTAGTTTAGTTTGTGAACAAGGGAATCGGCACCAATGTCTAAAAATATATACAGCGAATTTCACATTAGCAACAAAACTTGCAGAAATTGATTTCCGCAAGCAATTCTTAAGCTACGGTTTCCTAGAAGAGCGATGGCCGCACTTAACGACCGTAGTGACGGCTGTCATGAAAATATTGAAAGCGGCAAAGATTTTAATCGTTAGATTCGCCCAACCGCGTCAAAAGATAGTCGCGTTCCTGTTTCGTTTTGACAGCTCTGACAAACAATGACTTGACTTGATTATCATGGAAACGCTATTTAATAATGTGTGAGCTTACTCTTCTTAGTATGGTCACTTTTTAGCTTGACTACATACGGTGAGAGCAAATCTAGCGATTTAAACCTTTGGGCGGGTTTGACTTAATGTTATTACTGATGTAAATGACAGATTTTCTCGACCTCCGTTATTGTATGACGGAACCGCTTTCCTAGGAAACTAAAGCTTTACCATGTAAAAAATAGCGGTAAGTTCAATTCCGCCAATTTTCTGAGTAAGAATTGCTTGCGGGAAGTAAACATCTACAAGTGTAATCAAAACGAAATTGCTAATCAAAACTTCGCTTCACACAAAAACTGCTACAAAGCATCACCTAAAACCACTATACAGCTTAAGAAAACATCATACTGTGCTCTGTTTCTCTTCAAGCATTGGTTTTCGGGAGTTTTGCTCCATTTCTTGCTGTTTGAACCGGGCGTAGAGACAACTACTGGACAGTACGATCATGTTTGATGTCCACCAGAGAATGTTCTTGGTCTCGTTGTACCATTGGGTTGCTATCACGGTTTGGGCGCACGCTTTCGCTGTGCCTGAGATGTTGTGTGTCAGTGGGGAGGTGACCTGAAATTGATGACATTTGCTATTTTAGAATGATGTACTTAACAATTTGTATAAATTATTTCATCACCATTGCTTTAAAAACGGCCAAGGAAAACATAGTGAGGGAACCGGTATGTTCTAGAACCAAAAATTCGAAGACATGTGACATCCAGTAAACAACAACTCAAGTCAACTCGCACTGGGCTCGCGTGGTGGATTACGGCCCACTCCTTCTTACCGAGAGGAGTCATGTGTCCCAGCAGTGGGAACATTATAGGCCGAATATAGGTACTATATACTTAACAAAACAATAGCCTAGCCTATGTTAAATTGAGTTATTTCATTCATGTATATCATTCGTATCTTTGACAATTGAAAACTCGAATAAATAAGGATGTTCTAGAAATAAATTACGGTTACATGAACGGTGCGCAAATTAATGAGTTGATAAGGAGTATCATCATATGCCTAGCCTTTTCCCAACCATGTTGGGGACGGCTTCTAATATAACCGGATGCAGCTGAACACCAGTATTTTACATAGAGCGATTGCCTATCTGACCTCCACAACCCAGTTACTGGGTAATACGATGCCTCTTGGTAAAACTGGTTGTCAGATTTTCGGGCTTCTGACGACCCGTATTTACCGACTGCCAAAGATTCACGAATGACAGCCAGGACCAACGTCTTAACGTGCTTTCCGAGGCACGGAGGGGGCTTGGTATGTAAATATAGTCATCCATCCACGGAACAACCACGGCAAGCGTAGCTTAACCTGATCAATCGACCCGTGCGGCTGTTATAACTTAGCCATAAACGAGTAAAATAGAGCTCACCTTTATCTGTAGCGACGTGAAATACCCAATAGCGAATCCACACACACCTCCAATAAACATTTGGAACCAAAAATAGGAACTATCGAAGTTTGTATAATTCAGCAAGACAGACAATTCCCCATTTATTGTAATTAGAGGCAGAAATAATATTATAGAATAGGCGTTATTATAATAGGATAACAACCAAACTTCCTGGTTTACACTGGGTAAAACCTTTTTTGTGTAGATGGAGTACAGAGATAGCATTAGAGATCCGATGACTCCATATATTGTGCCTACTAGAGAAAAAGAACCTGAAACAAACAAAAAAATATACATATAGATATTTTCCTGCCTATATTCACCCGTATAAGTGTCGATCCCGTGGGAATATCGGGATAAAAGTAGCCTGTGTTTTTGTGATGTATAAGCTATATTACTGTAGTTTCTTCAAAATCCGTTCAGTTTTTTTGCGTGAAAGAGTAAAACAAGAAGGGCGGGCGTTTTGGGGGACTGTCTTTTGTAATTTTGACGTTCGAAAAGTGCTGATTCTCAGCTTAGTTTGAATAAATGACTTTTGATTTTGAAACATCCATCCAGCCATTCTCACAAACTTTCGCGTTTATAATATTAGTAGGATAGTAGATATTCGATGATAATATACAAAGCATAATAATTCAAAAGAACAATACCTTCGACATTCGTTAAACAGTTTTGCAAGTTTCCCTTTGCAAAAATAAAACTAAAGGATAAACTAGAATTTCCTACAGTTTGATCTTAGGTTTTTATGAGCATGCATATAATTGGGTAGTTGCATGATATTGAATACTATATATTCTAGTAGATAATATATCCACACATGTAATACAATAATAGAATTCGAAATCAAATTTGAAATCGGTCGAAAAATAAAAAACTTATATGTTATAGAAACTTTTTGTCTATCTCTTTCTCGCAAAACGAAGTTTTGCATGTAATTTATATGGCGATACTGAACTATGACGTCACAATTCAGTATTTCCCTCTCTGTCTAATTGAGAGTTTTGAACGCTCATATCTTTTCAATTTTTAAAAATATTAAAAAACTGTTTATACCAAGCTATTAGTGAGGTAAAAAAGCTTCAATTTAAATAATTAAAAAAAATTAGTCAACTCGCGGATTATTGATACACACTCACGGTAGGTACTAGGAATTTGGTCGATAATTTTTCTAACAAATTCAAAGAGAAGTATTTTTTAATCACCGGATGTAGTTAAATTGTAGTTATCTATGCCTCCTATCGCGGAGCCGGTAAATGCGAGCAGTGCGGGATATGGGGGGCTAACTTAGGAGTGCTAGTGCCATACCGTCATTGCCAATCCAGCTGCTTGGGGACTGTTCATTTATTACGTATGAAAATTTTGCAACAACAAGCAAGCATCAACCAAAACTGTAAAGAAAAAGTAGCAAAAAAAAATTCAAAATAGTTTTAGCTTACTTTTGTGTTCTTACGTAAGAACAATCTAGACCCCTCCCACACCCACGTAAGAAAAAATAAGACTTGTTCGGACCCCCTCCCCCCCTCAAATCGTCTTACGTAATAAATGAACTGCCCCTTGTCTTGCAATTTTTCCCTGTACTCTTTTATTTATATTTTATGAAAAAATACACAAATTTTAAATAAAAGCAGCACTGACCTGATTTTAGTAGGTAAACCATTTGCGGAATATTTGTCTATTTATTAATTTTTTTTAAGGCTAGATTAAACTACCTAAAGGCCCATATCTGGACAATATAATTCTGGGGATCACCTATATAATAGTTCTTTAATAATTGAACTTAATTTTATTATTGTATCTACACAACATCGGTAGATGCTCTTTTTTGCAAATGCCTTTTTCTTTTGGCTTTGTATTTGTGAAGTAGATGTAAAAAAATACGCGCCGGGAAATTGTGTGGCACTATCTACTCCAGAAGAACGCGGAATAAATTGTCTAATTGTTTTTATTAACACGACGGAAATGTCGTCTTCAATTTCCGCAAGATCGCACGATTTGACCCTCTAGTTTTTTGTACAAAGTTTTTTCTTAAATTAGGCCTCCATGAGAATAAGCCAATGACCTTGGCAGCCATAAAAGAAAACATTAAAGAAATTAGGTTAATGCTAGATGGGATCCTAACATCGACCTGACTGACTAGCATCCAAAGTGCGTACACTTTATATCATAACCCCGAGGATTTTGAAGGAAATTTATAATCCATTGCCTGATAATTATGTTTTAAAAATTCGTCTGCTCGAGCTCGACAAACGTAAATAATGCAATGAATGTTGTTGAATTGAATTGTTAAAATAAATAGCATTGGTATAGTGAGTGTGTTATGGAATCATCCCGCTGATCTGAACGGCAATTCTCGTAATTTTAAGAACGATCACAGTCTGATCTGTCAAAAATACCTCTATTTTCCCTACATTTTTGACATTTGTTTGACGCTGAGATGAGACTACGACTAGATTTTGAACGATTTAAATTACGGGAATTGGCCTACTGTTTGATGAGAACATACAACACGCAGACGACGCCGAAAACTCTGCGAGTATATCATAGAAGTGCATACTGAAATAAAAATATTTACTTACCTAATAAACTCTCCTGATCTACTCCAAGGTAGAATCCAAATATGATGAACCCGCAACATAAAATGCACCTGGAAGAGGTCTTTTGACCCAGTAGCACCCAACTGAATACAACATTGAATACTGTGGTTAGAGATCTTCCTACGTAGTAAAATGGCACTCCGACGTACTTCAAACATAGATTATTTGTTGCTATCATTAACGTGAACATTATCGAAAGTGGCATCACCTGAAAATATAAACATAGTTTTGGTTAAAATAGGGGATCATTGGATAGATCTTTAACCCTTTACTGCATGATATATTAAATAAGTGACATTTTTTTTTTATGTTAATGTCTTTATTAAAGCTTCAGAATTCATTTTAGTGTATTTTTTTTTTTTATTTATATTTTTTTTTTATTTCCAAGTGGTATGTGATGATAGACAAAATAGTTGTGTTTTATTATTGCTAATGATATGAAAAACAAACCCCATTACGATTTATACTCTAGTTTTTTATTTTTTTAGAGTAAAATAAACTGTAAACATGTCAAACCATATGTGGTTTCCTATGCGGTAAAGGGTTAATAGGTTCGCGCGAATGTTGTGTTGTTGGCGGAGTTACGGTTGATGTGGGAATGGAACCATTTTCAAGACAGCGTACCTAGTCAGTCTATAATGTTCCCACTGTTGGGACACAAGCCTCCTCTCTTCGAGAGAAAGTTGGCTGTAATCTACCACGCGTGCCCAGTGCGGGTTGGTATATGTCACATCATCTGCCTAGCCTTTTCCCATGTTGGGGTTGGCTTCCAGTCTAACCGGATGAAAATCAAAAGTCATTTATTCAAACTAGGCTGAGAATCAGCACTTTTCGAACGTCAAAATTACAAAAGACAGTCCCCCAAAACGCCCGCCCTTCACCACTTCCTAGTGCTTTCGCTGGGAAGAAGAAGTGGCGCAACAAACTCCCCAGCAGCACAGCTGTCTGTTCAGTTAGAAAATACTTGACTGAATACAATACAAGGTATGCAAAGCAATTAACATTACAAGACACAGGACACTAAATTCAATTATCTGCCATATGTCAGCTAGCAACGCCAATATACCAAGAAATACAATAAAAAACTATACGTAGGTACTCAAGCAAAAATTAATAAATGAAAATTAAATAAAAGCCTCCAGGTATGAAGGGCGTGACCGCTAACATATTTATGCAATGCTGGGTTCTGTTTACATAGCTGTCGCTTGAAGTCACAAATGATAAACTAGGACCATCGAAGGAAACTAAATAAACAAGTTATTACTAATTATAACAATAATAAAACCATGGTCAGCAAGACGACCAGTCACCACGAGCAGCACCCGTTCACGAGCATAACGCAAAGATCAGCCATTACCCCCCTCGCCATATTTGAGGGAAGGAAGCAACCCGACCCCCGACGCTACCGGAAGCAGTGACATCTGAGGGAGCATGACGAACTTGCTGCCGGTTGCTCAGGTAAGAATAATATGATCAATCGTCGAGGTCACTAGCTAACCACATATTGTAATCAACTCATTAGAAAACATTTAAATGGGTTGATTATGTCAATAATATAATAAAAATAAAACTAAACTGATTTGACTTATACAGCCCAATAAAAACAATTGTATAATGAGCTCATAGTATAATAACCTATCAGTAATCTAATTCTGGAGAAAGAACATAAACATTGTCTTGAGTTAATCAGGGCGACCAACTATTCTTATCGTTTAAGTAGTCGTTGATGGAGTAGTATGCCTTTGAACAAAGGTTGGATTTTACTTGAGCTTTAAATGCATTAAAAGGCAAATCTAGCAAAGAAGAGGGTAGCTTGTTATAAAAGGCTATACCAAGCCCAACAAATGAGTTATGAACCTTATGAAGCCGGTGAAAGGGAGCACGTAGTTTGTCCTTATTTCTGGTGTTAACATTGTGAACATGCAGCTGAATACCAGTATTTTACATGGAGCGACTGCCTATCTGACCTCCACAACCCAGTTACTGGGTAATACGATACCCCTAGGTAAGACTGGTTGTCAGACTTTCAGGCTTCTGACTACCCGTAACGACTGTCAAAAATCTACGAATGACAGCCGGGACCAACGGCTTAACGTGCTTTCCGAGGCACGGAGGGGTCTCGGTATGTAAAGATGGTCACCCATCCACAGACCAACCGCGGCAAGCGTAGCTTAACCTGATCAATCGACCTGTGCGGCTGTTATTATTTAGGGTGCGTTTCCACAGAAGCGCAGCTGGGCAAAGCGGAGCAGAGACGTGCAGGAATCGACTAATCACAATGGTTGAAATCCTCATCGCGTCACTCGTCTCGTCTGTGATTGGACGATTCCTACACGTCTCCGCTCCGCTCCGCTTCTGTGGAAACGCAGCCTTAGCCACAGGCGGTTGGTATATATGTCACATGGCTTCGAATTTTTGGTTCTAAGACATGCCGGTTTCCTCACAATGTTTTCCTTCACCGTTTTGAAAGCAGTGGTGATGAATTATTTACATAAAGTAAAACGAACCTACGACGTACATACCTACAACTCGTAAGTAAGCGCAGTGGTATCGGCCCCGACTTACGAGTTGTAGCTCGTAGATGTTATTAAACATCTACGAGCTACAACTCGTAAGTCAAAAATTGTGAAAAAAAAAAAAATCTCCATCTGTATTAACAAATGGAGATTTTTTTTTTTTCACAAAATCATTTATGATAGAAAACATTTTTAATTGCAACACAGCTTCATTATTATAATCAGATCGGCTAAAAAACATTGCTAATAGTCGATAAGTACTTCAAATGAACAGGGAAAAATAACAGTTTAAAAAGTAATAGCTGCATGATTAGGTTCAGAAGGTTTTATCAATATTTCAACATAGAAACAGTGCCTATTATAGTACTGTCAATTAACAGCTTTAAAACCATATGTTTATACAGTGTCCTTGATAGTTATCGTGAAATTAAAATTTAAGTGTGTACTCTTGTCAAATGAGTTTATAAATGTTGCTTAAAGTTAAGTAATGATTAGCAATCGTTTAACCATACATTGTTGATTTTTAAATGTATCTTAACTTGCAGCAATGTTTATAAATAAAGGGGTTGATATTGAATTGGAGTATGCAGTCTGCATCAAAAATAGTAAATGGATTGATGAATTAATCATCTACGGAGTTAAATATAATTATTTAAAAAAAAATGAATTTATTAACTAGCATTTTCTTCTGTACAGTAATTTATTGGATATTTTTTTTTTAATTACTGCTTCGTATATGTATAGACTGAATATCTCATATCTTTTATAGATCTATTAGAGAATTAGTATAAATTGAAGATATGGGTTTCTAATTATCGGTTCCATCATAATTTTAGTTATGATAAAATACAAGTGTTTAATGTTAAAAGATAGGTATGAAGATTTTATCTAAAGAGAATGTAAGTGTAAGTGTTAAATTAACTACAATCTGATAAGCTCAGTTATTTTGAGTGGTTTACAATCCCACTGAACAAAGAAAATAAAATCTTGTACTGTATATAATATAGTACAAGATTTTAATGTATAAATATCCATGTTTTTTTTTAATGTCAATATTTTTTTTAAATGTCAATGTTACCACTGTTCTGCAGTTGACTGTACAGTGGTAACATCAACTTTATGTTGCAGCAGAAAAGGTAGTTTTCATAGTGATTGATGACACTGATTTGCAGTTGACTGTACCTATTACTGTTACTATTTATTGATATAATTTAAGCATTATCAACGAGATACATTAGAATTTATATTAACAATAATAAAACTTGTTTAATAAATATGTTATCCTGTAATGTCCACTCAATTACAGGTAAACACAGCTTACACTTGCAACATAACTTTTGATTATCGAAAGTTTAGGACTTTTCGATTATCAAAAATTTCAAGACTGAACATGTTTCACAAACAGATTTGATTCAGTTTTAAAAAGATCACATGATTTAATTAGTATAAACTTTTGGAATTACCTTTCTCATAACATCCAGACTCCATGGTGTACCCTTAGGAAATGCAAATACACCTGGTATTCCACCAAATCTGCTCAATGTGTAGCATATACTGAAGGACACAATGCATTGGAACCATGTTATAAACAATGGTGCTTCTAATGCAACCTCCTGGCTGCTAAGTAAGGTTTTATTGACGAATACTGTTGCTATTGACACAATCCTGTAAAAAAAATTTAAATTTTAATTTTGGCTATTGTTAGTGGAGGGAAATCATTAAAATAGGCAACTATTAAGAACAAAAAATCCTGACTACTAAAATACTTAATTCTATTAAGTATTTTTTTAAACAAATTTATTATAATAAGTATAGATATTGTTGTAGCAAGAAAATAAGATCTGTACTAAAATAATATATATTTTTTGTTACGACCGGCAAATCTGTCATCACGGCCAGGTAATGTGTAAGTGGCACGCATTCTGCAGATTCAGCCGGCGAATGAAACATGAATATGATTATCTATCAATAACCAGCAAATAACTATTAACAGGTAAATATAAATAACAATTTTTAATACAAACCAGTAACAAGAAACCACAATAAAAATCGTAATGTATCTCGAACATAAATCTGAACGTCCATCCTTCATTTTAACTGCAGTAATTGTGACTAATTATTGTATAAGTTATTTCGCTTTTCTGTAGACCATGTTACACTTCGAGAAGCTATTGAAAAATAATAAAGAAGCCGCCTACTGCGAGTCCGCGAACACGAATTTACGAACTGTTTGATGCGGGCGCGGGCACGGCACGTCATAAGTAAGGGTTGCGTTCCGAATTATGCCATAATCGCTCATAGCGCTCACATCAATCATTTGCTTTCCGAATTAAATATCACGATTATGACAGCTGAGAGCTGTCAACAATTCGGAGTACTCATGAACGCGCTCACAGTGCTCGCTCAATGTCAAAACTATATTCACTTTATACTCATGGTTGGATTACAGTATTTCTTTGTCCATACATCACATTTCTTTGATTAGGTGGTGATGGTGACTGTAGCCAGAAGCACAATTTCGAAATTGCCATGTTTGTTTAAAGATATGACGCAACTGAAAACAAAATGGCACAACTGTCATTTTTGACAGCGCTCACAGTGATATTATTGTAAGGCATGGTCGGCGTTATCGCAAGATGGCGCATGTCATGACGTCAACTATGGCAATTCACGGGACATCGTTATCGCGCTCACGCTAATTCGGAACGGGGATAAACCCGTTCAAATCAATTACAGCGTAACTCGGAACGCACCCATTGTGTCAAATTGTCAATCAATCATACTTTTTTTGTTTGATTTTGTGATAGTTTCATACCTTTATCGTTCAATAAGACATTTATATGCATTATCCGAGTGCCTCAAAATATCATACATCTCTATTTTTGAAACTGTAAAACATGAAAGAGTCGATTTAAGCTTAAAATCCAGAGAAGTATGTATAAACAAACCTGGTACGCAATTTCAAAACCCAAACTACTCATGTGCTAAGATATTTAAAGCTGTATGCGAATGAATTAAAGACTATTTTCAATGAGATAGAAAGACATATTTTTTTAGTTTGACATTCATCAGGTTGTGTTGACAGCAATATAACATTTCATTGCTCTTTTGAAAATTTTTAACCTTTTAAATGATGCCTTTTGTGGTGAAAATGTGTAGAATTTTCAGTTTTATTTATTTCTCTATGTGGTAGTTACGTTAATAAAATCTGAATATTTTTATTTTGATGAAGATTATTGTATAACTATGTCAAATGCAATTTAATATTTTTGCGTGCGACAACACTTAAGTTGTCGTTGTCGCCTCGCCGTTGCCGGAACGCTGACGTCAGTGATTTTAGTATTTTACATTTGCGAATGGAAATAGTTTTCTAAAATTTATACAATTAACCCCTATATTTGAGGCGCCGTGTTAACACTGTGTAAAATCGAAAATGGCATCAGCGCCCGAAACAAAATTGCCGGAAACCGACAGCCCAGACGCGGGTTCTAGTTTCTTAGAAGAGTTTTACAGTCCCGTAAATTTGATTATAATTGCGATTATCGTTGTGTTGATGTATAAAATATATGCAAAGTTTACAAAGGTGCCTGCAGAAACACCGGCGGTGGAGTTGCCAAAAATTCGTAAGGATATGACAGTTGCAGAGTTGCGTCAATATGATGGTAACCAAGCTGATGGCAGGGTCCTGGTGGCGGTCAACGGCTGGATATTCGACGTGACGCGAGGACGCCGCTTCTACGGGCCCGGTGAGTGCATACGCACCGCTGTTTATAAATAGAGTTGACATTACCATGACTCATTAATTATCCATTCAAAATGCAGACTATGCACCTTGAGTAACCTTTTGCATTATAAAAACATTGTTCATGTGCTGCTTGCATAATTTTTAAATGTTCATAAATATTGATACAGGCAAGTATGTTTCATATGTTTCATATGTTTATAAAAGACTTACATTCAGTTATACCCTATAATTTTATTACTAAAATTTAAATATAACAATTTACTTAAAAAATGTATTACAAAAATCCTTAACTCAAACAATTTTCCGTAGGTGGACCATATGCAGCATTTGGAGGGAAGGATGCATCAAGAGGTCTTGCCACATTCTCTGTGACATCATCAGATAAGGAATATGATGACCTCAGTGACCTGAACTCAATGGAAATGGAATCCGTAAAGGAGTGGGAAGCTCAGTTCAGAGGTATGTGTAACTAGATAGACTCTAGTCAATTAAGAAAAATGAATGCATGGACCAATCACAGGAACTCATTCATACTGTCATTGATGAATTGCAACATCACCGTAAATGCCTAGTCTGTCTCTTTGCTCAGTATCTTCTCATAACCTAATATAATATTGATATTGTGAAATGCAATTTTTTTGTCCATCAGTCTGGCTATGAGTATAGCCATATTCTTGGCTGACTCAATTTAGACAGTCATACATGTTAAGAACAATCATATTATAATTAATTAATTTTAAGTTATATTTATATTTAAAATATTGATTCCTCAATTTTTATGATTGCTACTACTAGTGTTTGTCTCTGCATCACCCAAAGGTTGATTGGTAGAAAATGCCTATGGCATTAAGTCCGCCTCTGCACATTTATGTGCTTGAAGTATTAAATAAGTAAAAAACAATTGCAGTGGCATGAGCATCAACATGCAAATTGAAACCAAGAATTCTTAGTTAGTGTTAAGAAAACATCAGCTGCTTTCATAGAAAATTGCAATACCTACACAGTGAAAATGTATGGAACAGCTAATTAAAAAAAAACTTTTTATAAAATAAAAAACCTACAAAGTGATAAATTACTTTAATTTTGGAAGTTGGTGTCGTTGGTTCTGCATTTTCGTTTTTCAACTCACAAAATGTAACATAATGTTTTCAAAAAAAAAGTTACTGAATATGCTAAGTAAGTACAAAACTAAATATCTATTGCCATATTTGAAATATGCGTGTTTAAGTAATGAAATAGTGATAAACAAATCAAGAAACATAATTTTACTGTTAACCAGTTCTCATTAAGACCTGAAAAAATTATATAATTTTACCCTGTAAGGAAAAGTACCAGCAATATAATTTCTAACTACTTAAACCCATAGAAGTGCATTATGTTGTATGTAAAATAATTTTATTTATGTCCATATGACCTTTTCCGTTCTTACAATTCTATAATAATAATAATAAAAACCAAGGGTTTAGTTTATGGAATTCGATAGTTCTATCAACACATAAATTAGGGTCATGGCCTTCAGGTCTTTTGGCGTGTAACTAACCCCCCAACATTGGGCGTGCTGGGCGGCGCGCACGCAGCGTTCTCGCGCACGCCCGGCGCACGCGCGCCTAGAAGAGTGATGAATATAAATGTTGATGGATGGAGAGGGAGAGGAAAACCAAAGAGAAGATGGATGGATTGTGTGAGGGATGATATGAAAGAATGTTGAGTGAATGATAGTGTTGCGTCGACTCCAAGTAACATTGGACGAGGGCAGAAAGATAAAGATGGCTTCCAGGTCTTTCGGTATCAACCTCAGTGTTCCGTCAAAGATTTGAACTTGTTCCCACTAAACACACCAAAATTACAAGCAATTTTGGTCTTCAGTGTTCTAGAGCCTGCTCTCACGTAAACAAACACTGAGCTTGGACGGCCCGGATCCCGACAGACGTGACCTGTAACACCTTGTAACAGTGTGGATAGAGCTTAACCCACCTCACGGAAAAACAAAACTAATGAAGCGTGAATTACTCGCACGAGTAAGCTGATAATTTGTTTACTTCGCCGACTTAGGACTGAATAATTTCCCTCGTCGTCAAGTGGTTGTGAAAAGGTAACAAACAAACTTACTCACATTTATAATATTATATATGTTGAACTTAAAATTCCCGAGCTGAAAAGAGAATGATAGCGCTAAGGACGCACCTTCATTGCTTCTTACGTCATTTGAATACCCTGGTTAGCAAGCAATTAACCTATTTAACTCGCCCTAAAAACTTGTCTTGTTTACACTTCACTAAATGATACTTATGAGTGTTCACAGACTTAAAGTGAATATTACAACATTATTTTTAGTATATGCGAAACACGTGTCTAGTATTTTTATGTAAAGAATCTATTTACAACATTTCAAAATTGTATCATGAAAAATTACAAAGTTATAAGCTTGTTATGTTACCTGGTTGTCCCTACAAAAATATAGTCACTACGTGGCGCCCCCGCGCCGCCCGCGCCTAGTGCCGCTATGACTGGCCGTGACCTGTGTTTTGCGCATATCATTGCGGGGCCTTTTTCAAATATTTTTGGGACAAAATATAACATGGTGTAAAAATTATTGGAATTGATTCAGGTACTTATTCTGAACAAACTATATTCAGATTTGCAATATACTAAACATGAAGTTGTATATTCCAGAGACTTACCCATGTTCACGGCAATTTACATTGCGCTAGTATTGTTCGATAATAATAAGACTATAAAATCGCATTTACATACAAAATGTATTATTTACAAACATTTTACCTAAAGGTTTCAATTGTACCTGTGTAGTGCTAACAGCTCTATTGTGATTAAATATTTAATTTGTGTGGAAACTTGTTCTTTAATATTACTAAGCTAGGGTTTACTATAGGTACTGGTATGTATGCCAAAGGGATCCGACCGATGACCGTTTGATCTCCACACCCATTAGGAACCAGGTTATCGGAATGTTCATGTTATCACACCTATCACCTTATCAGTCAGTGTAAATTGATCAGCTACCCCCATAGCTAGTTAGTATCTCGTCTAAATATATGCACAGAAAGATATAAATGGCAGTACAAAATCTACGAAAGATGAAGAACACTTTAATTAGCTATTTTATATTATTTTCTGACATCTGTTGGTCGCCAATCTAGTTGGACACCAATAAAAGTAGAAAGAATGATTTGATATAATTCTAGACAATATCAAGGAAAAAAAAAAAAATTAAGTAATTGTCTTGCATTTGAAAGTAATTTACTTGTTGTGGTATTTGGTGGAATATTCCACCTGTTTTTTTTTTTTTGTCTTTTTTTTGAAACGATGTTAGGTTTCTGATGGAAATAACTTTATTAACAAAGGCGAGTAAAGACTTGGTCTTCTTCGCGAGTTCTGAAGTTCATCCGAATATTTCTTGCTATTCCTCCAAGTCAAAGACTTCAATATTTTCAACTTAGTTTAGGCGCTGACCAACCGAATCGGTGCCAGTTAGACCAGTAGCGTGTTTAGCTGTACTAAAATACTCAGAAGTAATCAAATAAACTAACATAAAACAACAAATAATTCACAATCAATAGGTTTGTTGAAGGTCAGAACTTGGTAGGTCGTAATAGGTGTGTCGGCTCGCTTCCAATTAGGAATTCTGATTGAAAAGGCGTAATCTATTTACTTATTTAAAACTGTTTGGTTGAGGCTTGATGCATGCGGAAAGCCATGTAATTCCCCATGAGTAGCGTGAGATATGGTGGATTAAAAGAGCCGAGTGACGGCCTAATAAATGTTATGCCAGATCAGCTATTCCATTTATCACGTGGATAAACGGAATAGCTGATCTGGCCCCTGTATATTGTACGTGAGAAGATATATGCTGGCTGCCATGTCAAAGTCAACATAGTTTATTTGCTTTAAATGCAGTAATACAAAAGGTGGTAAATAAATATTCTTGTGCGATACAAACAAAAATTGTGAGGAAACCGGCAAAATCAAGGACATTTGACATCCACCAACCCACACTGAGCCCGCGTGGTCCACTCCCTCTCACAGAGAGGAGCAGTGAGTCCCAGCAGTGGCAACATTATAGGCTGATTATGACACATTTCGCGAATAGAGCGCGAGGCGTGACGTACAGAATTCCAAATTACACGCCAAACATCAACAGTTTCCAAGTGAGTTTCTCCCAAAATATTCATAATAACAGTCGTTATCTACGGATTGGATAGGTGCAGCGTGTTATCAGCTAATAAGCGCCCCCTTTAAATATAGAACGATCGGATTTCATCACATGTTTGACGGAATTCATGTTTAGCTCAGTTTTATTGGGAGGAACATGTGGCACAGATCCGGTTGATATTCATTTGAAATGTTACCTCACTTCTGCTAATACTTGTCAATTTATAGCTTTTAGTCCATCGGGGTGATGGTCAAAATTAAAACCGTTGCTACTGATAGTGTGTTAACACTATCAGTAGCAACGGTTTTAATTTTGACCGTTCAACAACTTTCATTGCGGTTTTTATGTTGTTGAGCAGACAATTTTTTCGAAAATAATATGAACCAATGGATTAACAATATCCTTCAAAATGATTCAGATTGTGTTTGATAGTGTGATAATCATTAAAGCGACAAGCGTCATAGTCTTTTTAACCGACTTCAAAAAGGAGGAGGTTATCAATTGGGTTGTTTATATACTTATATGTTTTTTTTTATGTATGTTCGGGCATAACTCCGTCATATATGGACGGATTTGAAAAATTCTTTTTTTTTTTCGATAGAGGTTTATTCCGAAATGGTCCCATTTAAATTCCCCAATGATCTGGTGATGAGTTTCGGAGACAGACAACGGAACTCTTCAATAAATACCAGTAAAACAACCGCGATTGCTGCTATCGCATATGTATGCGTTGTTTACGCAATCGCACAACATAACATCACATCACGTATGTACCTTTTAAACGCAGTTGCAGCTTCCTGTCACTGATATTTACATAGCAAGTAGTGTTATATGAATTTTTTTGGGGTAGGTATGACTAAAAAGTGAAAACTAAAAACTTTTTTATAAAAAAAAAACACCGACTTCCAAAAAAACACTACAAAGTGAAAAATAACTTTAATTTCGAAGTAGGTGTCAAAAAACGAAAATGCGGAACCAACGTCACCGACTTCCAAAATTAAAGTTATTTTTCACTTTGTAGTGTTTTCTTTTTTTGGAAGTCGGTATTTTTTTTCTTTGCCTAATGTGTTCTGTCCTTCTTTTGGAAAAAACAACTGCTGCTTCCCTTCAATTCTGCAATGATCTCACGCTACGTCTTAGTAGTGTTTATCTATAGAGAAAAGGCCTCCCTCCATTCTTTCCAGCTTTCGCGAGCCCGCGCGTCCTCCTTCCAGTTTTAACGGAACCTATCCAGCTAGTCCCGCCACGACCTGCGTGGACTGCCGCGACCCCGCCTCACTGTCTCAGGGCACCAGTTCTGTGTTATTTGGGCTCACAGTCTGTCATGCGGCAGACACAACCTAGCCAGTCCCATTTAAGTTGGGTAGCCTTTTGAGCCACATCAGCTATCTTTGTTTTGGAGCGTAGTATTGTGTTTCAAACACTATCCGTTAATTTAACGTCTAGTATACTGCGCTCGCTCTTTGGCCTTTAAATTTGGACATCTGGATGTTAGTCAAAAACCAAGCCTGTGTTTACTTACTTTACTGGCCAAATTGATGCAGACATTGACAAGACGGAGGACTCCCTTTTTGAGCTGATATATCGCAGCACTAGCAGAACTATTCAGTAAAATAAAATTAAATCACAATATTCAGCAAAAGGTATCTGAGTGGATCAGGTCCAGCACCCTAATTGCGTAACACATTATTACTCTCAATTTGAATCATTTTGAAGCATATTGCTAATGCATTGCATATGTTCGAAAAATGTGTCTGCTCAACAACGTGAATAACGCAATGAATGTTGTTGAACTGTCAAAATGAAACTCATTGCTACTAATAGTGTGTTACGCAATTACCCCGCAAGTATCACTATCACTACATAGTATAAAACAAAGTCGCTTCCCTGTCTGTCTTTCCCTATATATGCTTAGATCTTTAAAACTACGCAACGGATTTTGATGCGGTTTTTTTTAATAGATAGAGTGATTCAAGAGGAAGGTTTATATCTATAATACATGCATAATATAGTAGAGAAACATTGATAATTTTAGAGGTTTCTAATGTGATGTCGTAAATAAACACATTTTTTTGTGCTTTCATTGTAAACGCTGGCTGAACCCGTCGAGATAGATCAAAATAATGTACTAAATTATTGTACAACTTGAAAAAGTCAACAAAAAAGTCCGCGATGGTATATGTCTATCTCTTAAGGATAACCCACAATAACCATTTTTTATCCTATACTTTTTACGAGAAATAATGGCTCTAAAATTATCAGTGTTTCACCATTGCACCCGTGTGAAGCCGGGGCGGTTCGCTAGTTTATTTATATTTATATATTATAGTTTCTGCCTGCGACTTCGTCCGCGTGAAACTTCTTGTTCCCACGACTAACACATAACCCCCCCCCCCCTCCCCACCTCCCCCGTCGCGTCGCATCGCCTGCTCGCGCTATTGCTACTTTTTCTCTTAGCATTGTTTCAGATTGTTGTTTTCGCTCGGTTCCTAAGAGTCCTAGAGTGATGTTAGGTAGGGTTAGTCTTAGTCTTCTTCTCTTCTATCCATTCTTCTCTTCTTATTAGCCTTTCTCAAGAATTGGGCTGTCAAATACAAAAATATTTTTTGTAATCTGACTGGCAGTTCCAGAGATTAGCGCGTTCAAACAAACAAACTCTTCAGCTTTATTATTAGTTTAAAAATATAAACGGATTATTATGATAACAAATTTCAGACAGAACGTGTTTCGAATACTTAATCATCTGTCAAACTTTGTCAGATAATAATACGATGTCTACACGTGCCTCCACACGTGAAGGCTCCGCATACTCGAGATAAAAATAGACAGCAAAAAGTTATTTACATACATTTTGTATGAGTAATGTGCTGTGGACCATAATACAAAAGAGTATTGAACTGTTTGAACTCCATTTCGGTCAGTCGTACAATGTTTTAATGAGTTTTCTTTATCTTTGCCAGGAATAAGGGCGATATTATGTAATCTTGTTTACTTATTGTTTTTTTTTTTTTGCAATATTGCCATGTCTTGGCTTCAGTGTTATGCGCCTGTTATCAGACTGGTCTTGAACGATAAGTTTAAGTACGAACAATACATAATATTTAGGTAGGTATACTTAAATGTTATCATTAAATTATGTAATGAGGGAATGTTTTCTTTGTTTATCGAAACGGATTGGCAGCACCTTTCACCTCGAAACCTCTATTTGTACAAAACTGATTTGTTGGCAAGCACACGAATTGCGTAACACACTTTCAATCACAATATGAATCATTTTGAAGGAGATTGCTAATCCATCACACTAATATTATAAAGGCGAAAGTATGTGAGTGTGTGTGTTTTTTACTTCTTCACGCTCAAACGGCTGGACCAATTTTGATGAAATTTAGCACACAGATAGTTTATAACCAGGATTAACACATAGAATACTTTTTATCCCGATATTCCCACGGGATCGAGACTTATGCGGGTGAAACCGCGGCGCGCAGCTAGTTGCTTCATAAATGTACGAAACATTAGTCTGCTCGAAAACGTAAATAACGCAACGAATCTCGTTGAACTGTCAAAATGAAACCCATTGCTACTGATTGTTACGCAATTAACCCGCAGAAGTTACCCGTTGTGTAATTATTTTCATAATTTCAGGAGTAATGTATGTATTGCCATTACTAGTTAACTGTCCTACTATATTTTGCACTGCAATGCAGCATAATGCAATACTGAATCTGGTATTGGTCGATCGTAAGCCTGTAATATTAAAGTTATGTCTTCCTGAGCCTTTGTTACTATCCCGCTGCAGAAGGTCTATCCCCAATGCACAAAATCCGTAGTTTCAGCTGAAGTAGCGGGCTTTTCCTCCGTAAAACCTACGGATATAAGATTAGTTTGGAGTTTGAACTAAAAATAAATGGCAACACGATTTGATAGTTGTCTCTACTTCTGTTACATGTTATTTACCGTCTGATAAAGTTATATAATCGGGATTATCAGGAGTAGGGATCATTCCTAAGTTTCGAACTACCTTCAGACCGACCCGTAACTTCGTTGAAGGAATTGCCGAGATAGGCCCCCAGGAAAAATACCTCTTTTCAAACAGAAAAGGCACATTGGCCACGCTTGCAAACCTTTTTTCAATTTGGCATATGGGTACACCATGACCTGGATTAGGACATAGGGTACTTTTTATCATATACCCACGGGATCAAGACTTATGTGGGTGATACCGCCGGACGCAGCTAGTCTCGACATAAAATTCTTAGGTTCGTTCTTAGTTCCTAGGTTTCCTAGATTAATTCTTAGGTGTTCCTCTTGCCTGCTACAATGACATCGAAATAAACAGAACGTTGCCCCACATAAATTCTGTCACCATTATCTTTGCTAACAATATTCAGTGTAGGGAAGGCCTTCAAACACCAAGTTCTTAATCGCAGTGCGGTGTATCATATTGCGTAAAACAGAGCTGACGCATCGGCTCGTGATCCATGCGCGCATTAATTCGGTCTGGACAGTAAGATTTACTCGAGAACATCACTTTGTTTAATGATTGTCAAGTTTCTCAAGTGCCGTCAGTGTTTACTTTGTTGGGTAATTGCACGTCGCTTTAGATACCTTTGTTAATAGAGGAGCAAATGAGAGGGCATTAAAGCAGTTTTCAGTCATACTTTGCAGTACAGAATACATTTTGTTTAAACGAGGTTACAGTAGTCTACATACATGATTTGATTCAACTTTTTTCTGTGTCTGATATCTAATGTATTGTTTGACCTTCCCCATTATCTGTCTAGACTTTTCCCAACTGTGCTGGGGCCGGCTTCCAGTCTAACCGTATGCAGCTGAGTACAGTATTTTACATGAAGCGAATGTCTATCTGACCTCCACAACCCGGTTACTGGGTAATACCCCAAAGTAAAAGTGGGACTGTCAAGATCCACGAATGACAGCTGGGACCAACGGCTTAACGTGCTTTCCGGGGCACGGAGTGATCTTTGTATATGTCAAGATGGTCACCCATCCACGGACCAACCACGGCAACCGTAGCTTACCCTGATCGATCGAACCGTGGGGCTGTTATTACTTAGCCACAAGCCCCTCTGCAAAATAGAATTAAGCCATTTGGGTGGTTTTAATGGATAACAATGTGATCAAAAAAAAAAAAAGATTTTTATTACCTTCAGTTGTACAAAAACACTTATTTAAACACTATGCTGCGTTACAACTAAGGGAAAGATTGTTTTAATTGAACTCTGGCACCCAGAGTAAGATTTAACTTGTGTTTAGGGTGATCGTTCATTAAACGCCTGTATTTTCCGAAAGGGTGGGCAGAGATATATGATATGTAGTCACATTACGTTTAGTCCCATGTAGAGCATAGCGGGCGTGTCTATTGCCACAAATCGAGCAGAAATCCAGTATGGGCTATAAATAATTAAAAAAAAAAAACGGTTTCGAAAATCGGGGTGATTACTATATAACTTCCTTAATCAGGAAGTTAAAAAGTTTACAAAAAGTGTACATGTCAAAAAAAAAAGAAAGTTTACAAAAAGTACATGTAACAGTAATGATGGATCGGAATTAGAATGTTAAGTAGCGACCCGCCCGATCTAGGTTTATTCAAACCGAATTGAGATTGCGAAATTCCTAATAATGGAGATCAAACCCAAAACTCAGCATTCGCATGGCCGCTAAACCGATGAGACAGTCATTGTTTATTTTACTACATTATTATTTTAATGATGCTTTCATGTCTGGGTCGCAGTAAATAAATAAAAAACTAAAATTGTAAATGTGTCGGTTGACCACTTGAGACCATCAAGTCGTCTGAACTTGGTCACTTAAACACTTAAGTATCATAAAAATCGACCGACACACATTTGTAAGCGACTTGAGCTAAATCTTAGCATTCTATTTGTAGTAACTTTTGTGTTCAGCTTGCCCTGTGATTTTATACTGTCTTGTTCGTCTGGCTACGGATACAAGCGCCTTCTGAGCTTTGGTTCTTGACTTCTGGATTATTGGGGTTTTACAACATAACATAAGAACGACTGCACTCTTCGATGAGTTACCCCTTTGCACTCGAGGCCTTTTTCGCTTGCGTGAACTAGCAACTCGAGAAGATTTCGGCCAAATTCGGCAAACACTTTACAAGTACTTTAAAAACATTTATAAACACTCAGTATAACCATTTGACCGCGACGTTCCTTATTATATTACTGAACCTTTCCGAGCATGAGAACAGTAGATCAGTGTGCCAGTCAATAATTAACAAATAGTAGGAATGATACGATATTCTTCATTGCAAGGTTGAATGTTGAATCATGGAATGATTCAACATTCAACCTTGCAATGTACGGTTATTTTTGTATGATCGATCGATTTTATGATAACTCTTTTCCATAACTTTCATACAGGCATGTGTTTTGTGGTAGGTCTATTGATCGATTGGGTAGCATTTCATGCTCCATAGCTAATCCAAGATTTGTCATACTCTTGAACTAGGAACCAAAAATGTTTGCACTTAAACAAATATCAACTTTATCCCACTGTAATTCAAGTTGCATTTAAAACGACTCCTGCTATTGAAAAAGTAATAAATAATATGGAAGTTTTAGCGCAAACTGAATTTTGTAGTTATTTTTTCAAAAACTCATTTTTGTTAACGTTTTTGGAAACTAAATTGCGAACGCAGTATAGCGATATTTTTCATGTACTATTTCCCAATCAACACTACAAGTTCAGAAACCAGATGTTAAACTCAGTTCCTTCTATCTTTCCAGAGAAGTACGACCTCGTAGGGCGGTTATTGAAGCCGGGTGAAGAGCCTATAAACTATTCAGATGAGGAGCCAGAAGACACCGACACCTCCACACCCTCGCCGACAGAAGACAAGAAGGAACAATAAAATTACTGAATAACTGGTCAACTTACAAGGAATCAAACAGTTTGGACAGCAATCAAATATAATGGTGGGGTTTTTGAAGTATGCAGTTGAATAAGGAATAAAAATTATATACATTATTATGACTGAAAGAAAATTTAAGAATATAAAGAATGAAAATCTCTATTCTCTAAACTCAGCTAATCTAGTAGTTCTCTCCTGTAATATGTGATGTGGGCACATTTTCTAAACATTTCTCGTATTTTACAATATTAATAAAAAAAACCGTACTTTGAATTTTGCTGGATCATGCATAAGTTTACTGTGGATTTGTGGCTAATTTCCATAGAAAATATTCGAGTTAAATAAATGTTCTACTAGAGTCAATAGCGATGACTCTACTTACTTCATGATTCGTAACTGGTTAATTTAACTCATAAAAAAAAAAAACGAAGATTTATTATAAGTTCCAAACTGTATAATCAAGTCAATAATATACTCATAGCTAAATAGTATAGTATTGCATCATATTGATGTCTCGTCCAAATTTTGTAGAGTAATCCCTTCTCGAAGTCAACACATACTTCAAAAATTATGAACTGATAGTGGTCGCCTCAAACATTTGATTGCTGCCAAAAAATTTGAACCCTGCAGAATTGGTCGATGAAGCTAGGCATTTTAATTCTTTTACATAAATTAAATTACGGCATGTAATACTTAGTTAGTAAAATACTACTTATTTGTGATAGAATATGGTCGTATTGAGTATGTCTTAATATGATTAGAGATCACTTAAACATACAAAATTATATCCTGTTCAAATATTTGTACGTTTACACCTAAAATCTAAAATGCCAGATTTAAAAGTCGTAAAGAATTAAAAGTCATAGTTTCTGTGACAAAACAAACAAGCCTTGGAGAATTAGAAGGTGATTTTACTGTATATATGAAATCTATTGTATCATTTTCACTTATAACTGTTGCTTATTGCAGATTTTTGAATATATTATTATATATTTACAGTTTCACGAATTGAAAGACTGAATGATGGCATATTAATTTAAAATGAATGATGTAAAGACAATCTAATCATTTATTGCACATTCCCAACATTATTTGGACAGCAAATTCTTTTATTTTGTGCCAACCAATGTTGAAGAGGCTGCGCGAGCGCAGTAATGCCATTAGTATTTAAATTAATATTATAGCCGCGGGAACGACACGTGCGGCGACAATGAGTTTGTTTTTATGAGTTGATAAAAATTATTGGCACTTGTTAATCTTACATAAGTTTTACGGCAAAAAGGTGCCTATAAAAATGTTCTATAATACTAATTAAAGATAGATCGTCAATTATGGCGTTCGCCAGTGATCGATGGAAGAACAAGTCAATTCGTAGGCACCTTAAAATCTTAACTCTTCCGACATGCTGTCCTTATTTTTCGTTAACAGCTGTAATTATCATGGAAAACCTTACAGTTAAAATCGGAACTGTGAACAAACGACCTGGATAATATTTCAAATTTTAAAGATTTATTTCATCCCAACTTATTATCTTATGATTTGTATTGATTGTGCATTTATATGTTTTGTAAAGAATGTGCGTGAAGTTGACTGTCCAATGCCTATTTAACGCCGGATCGGGCAATGTCTAATATTTTAATTAACCAAGACTATGATGAGGGCAGATCTTTAAAATCATTTGTCAATAAAAGAACGCCTTGCCTGACTAGTGTTGTGGTTGTTGGACCGTCACATGATACATTGGCTACAGAGACGACTGCGATCCTTAATGGACCCCACCTGATATTCGGTACTTATTTAGTAACACGGTATAAATTATGTGTTGCAAGCGAAGAAAAAAAAATACAAAAAAATAAATAAAGAAATGTGCATAATATGTGTAATTAAGGATCTAAATAAATGAAATACTAATTTTTTGGTAAAATGACGTGTGTGTGTGTGTATCTGATTATTGGTTCGTTCCTTTAGTGTCGAGACCGATGGGATATTTTAGGCAATATCATTTTATTTTTTTATGTCGCATAAATTTTTCGTTGGCAATCATCATGTTCAACTAACGTCGCGTTCTATTTTACTAAAGTACAAATAGCATGGTTTGCCTCAAATATCTTTTTCGCTTTTAAATTATTTTGTTGTAATCATACTTGTTCATTGTTTTTTATTAGTTTGTTTTAGTTGTGTAAGATCATCTGGTGTATGAATTATATTGGAATGGGATTATGGTTATTATTGTTAAACCTACGCTACCGTCCCAAAGTTTGGAAGTAGCAAGGTAAAATCAAATAAAACAAAGTTATTTTAATTTTATGCATGATAAAAAATTAAAATATAAACAAAAACTAATTTAACACGTTCAACGCCATGTCGGACATTGCTGGGCGACACTTAACTTTCCCTATAAGCCACACAAAACATTTAAAATTGACAAAAATCGACTTTTTGTTTTATTAAATGTTTTGTGTTGCTTATAGGGAAAGTTAAGTGTCGCCCAGCAATGTCCAACATGGCGTTGAACGTGTTAAGCAGAACAAACATTTTACATGCAATATAAAATTAAACTCAATTTTAGCTTTATTAAAGTACCTTCCTTTTTCCTTTATTAGCTTCTCGCATATTCTAGGCATTCTATCGATGTTAGTTTATTGCAAATGTTTACCGCCTATAGACGGTATTCATTTGTTTTGTTTGAAGACAGGTGTGCTTCAAACTTTTGGACGGTAGTTTATGTATTTGAAAAATGCTTTGGGATACTGATTGTAAAATTGAAGTTAAAAAGTGAGGCTTATTTTGCTTTGCCAAAGATGTTTAGAAATATGTATTAACATGCTTTCATTATTAACACCAATCGTATGAAGTGTTTGTGTCTATTTTTATTAACCGACTTCAAAAAAAGGAAGAGATTCTCAATTTGGATCTTTATATATATATTTTTTTTTTATGTTCGGGCATAATTCCGTCATATATAGACGGATCAGCAATTTTTTTTTTTTAAATATAACCTCACGGGTGGTCCCATATGAATGGTATTAACTTAACTTATTATTGAAGTTAACTCAAAAACTACCCAAACAGGGTAGTTTTTGAGTTAACTTTAATAATACGATTTTTTTTCCACTTA
Organism: Eremobia ochroleuca; assembly: GCA_949629135.1. Taxonomy (NCBI): domain Eukaryota; kingdom Metazoa; phylum Arthropoda; class Insecta; order Lepidoptera; family Noctuidae; genus Eremobia; species Eremobia ochroleuca. Next base: position 18,235,459 of record OX451392.1, read on the forward strand.
GTTTATATTGATGATGTTTTAATATCTTCCTGTCACTGATGGAGCAAACATTACATAGCAAGTAGAGTTACATGAATTTTTGTGGGGTAGGTACAACTAAAAAGTGAATAAGAAAAAAAAAACTTACTTAAAAAAAAACACTATAACGTGAAAAATAACTTTAATTTCGGAAGTCGGTGGCAGAAAACTAAAATACAGACACCGACTTTACTTATTTTTTATTTCTCGCTTTTTAGTAGGTGTTTATAATTTATCTAAGTTACATTAGCCTAATGTCAACTTGCTCATCGCCTTTTACAAAATATTGCTTTTCCCGATGTACGGGCGTTAATTGTTAAGGATTTCTCCTGGTATTTCACCTTAAGCTCCATTTCACCATTTGCATTGTTAAAGTAATCGAATCGCAACCCGTGAAATACTTATTATTGAGTAGTTACGGTGGCTATCTGTGGTCTTCATCATCAGTTCCACTTCTCCAAATAGTGATTTCCGAGTGCAAATGTACAAGTTACTATAAAACATACCCAAATCGCTATAGGTGTGCCTATAATATTTCCTTGTTCCTATAATGTTTATTGAAGAGTTCCTTCGATGTCTCCAGGATCCCATCACCAGATCCTGACCTGATGACAATGGAACCACAAGGAAAATATACCATCTCAAACAAAAAAAAAGAATTTTTCAAATCGGTCGAACCGTCTTCGAGTAATCGGGGAACATACATAAAAAAAAAATCCGACGAACTGAGAACCTCCTCCTTAAAGTTGGTTAAAAATAAAAACTTTTTTTCAGAAAAAAAAACCACCGACATAAAAAAAAAACATAATAGTCAGTATCTTTTTTGGAAGTCTGTTCTTTTTTTTTTGCATTAAAAAAAAGTTTTTTATGTTTGCGATCGTAGTGCGTCATCAATTGAAACTAATGTAGATTTTAAAGTAAACCACGCGTCGGTAACGCTTAGAGCAGTGCTAATCAATCGGAGATAACAATAATAACTTGGTCAGTATTCCAAAGCATTTTTAAAAAACATTCATTTTAAAATATGCAGTAGTATAATTAATTTTTTGCTACTTCGATCCGAACAAGTTTTATCTATGTTTTGGTACGCGTTCATTTATAATTGGAAGCTTTATGTGCTGAGAGTGGATTAGAGATTGCATTTATGAAGTTATGACTATAAGGAGAAATATATTTGTACAGGAGACTGCTTATAAACCCTGGAATAGGTGTATTTTTGTAAAAAGATGTGTGTGATATTTCTAATTCCAAATATTTATGTTATTAGATAACAATAACAATTTTCTATCCAAATATGCAAGAAGATACTAGAAAAATCCGATGAACACCCAGGCAAATGCATGTGCCATCTTCAGTGGTGCCATCTGTATTTATTTTTATGCTTTCAATAGTTTTACTGTCTTCATCGGAAATTAAATAAATGATATTACTCGGTTTATGAACAGTCTCTTAAGATTAGCATCTAAATTACGAACTGCCTTCAGGCCTAACGAGATGACATGGCATGTTGCTACCAACATTTACTATCTATAATTGCATATTAAGATCTGACTGAGACTGCCGTTTCAGTTGCTAAACCGTGACTGCTGATAGCAACACGTTCAGAATCACGGCATCTTTGGGCCTTATTTTAAGAATGGATGTGAACATAAAAGAATTTGGGAAATCCGTCGTATTGAATTTAGTCCCAATTCTTTGTAAGATAATAAATATATAAAGATGTCAGAGTCAAGGAGTGATCAGTAAAAAGAATAGTTATTACGCGGCTAGTTTAAAATCTTCGTGTTGGTGGAAGTTATTCCTATATTGGTTTAGAGTAAAACGTGGAGTATGATAATGTTCAGCACTGCAAGATGTTACTAATAACTAAAATACCTAAAATGTTTATTTTAACATTGTCACATGAATTTAATTAAAGCGTTTTACATATTTCTTTTGTTTTATTAATTAAGCTTGTTAACCTAAACTTTTGAATTAACAAACTGATACTGCATGTTACGTAAATGCCGCTGTGGTCAAACGCACCTGATTTAAACTAACA
>OX451392.1:18237717-18267505 GCA_949629135.1 Eremobia ochroleuca
AAAAACTGAACTCACTTGGGCATGCGGATGGTGAGGCGGCGTCCCGTGATGGTTGGCGCCCATGAGCGTGGGCAACTGCTTGTTCACGCTGTTGATGATCCCGCTCCCGAGCATGCCAGCGCCCGTCATATTACTATTCGTCACTATCATGTTCCCGCCGACATTAGCCACGTTCATTCCTCCTTGGATAGAACTCATCGGCATTGTAGAGTGCAGCTGATTTGGATGACTCGTATTTGGCATTAGTTGCGGGTGCATGCCACCCATGAGGTCCTTTGATACAGACACGTTTGGAGGTGACTGTAGGTTTGGACTCTTACTACCTAAATTACTCAATCCTAATGGATTGTTGTGGCCTACTAAGCCTTTGTTGCCCTGTGAAAAGACCAATACACGACATACACTATTAATATGGCCTTTTATTGGTTAATTATTTCAAATATTTTTCTAAAATCCTAATGCAAACAGAAATTAGTATTAATCAATAATAAAAAACAATGTTATGATTTATCATAACACTATTATTTTAGGACCTAAAAGCTACCTACTTAGAAATAGAAAGATATTAACAACATACCTATAATAAAATAGTAAAGTCAAAATGGCAAATTGAACATTTAAATATTTTGTTTTAATTAAGGCTGTGTGAATAGTACTTTATTTCCAGCAGCAGTAAAAAAAATTGATTACAGCAAAAAAAATATGGTTATTTTTTTTCTCAATGTATTTATATATTTTTTAAGTAGGTACTAGGGTGGTCCTTATTTTTCGACTTTTAAATTATCCCCGGGGCACTTTCTCATTTGATTATATACTTCTAAATATGAAATAAGTTTTTTTTGTTTTTTTTTTGTTAAGATTTAGAGGTCGCTACCAGCTGTCAAAATTTTTACAAAAAGCATTGAAAAACATCTTAAATGATGGTTTCATTAATGTTTAATTTAGGTGTTTATATCATATTTTCCGTGCAAGTAAAACTCGCATAGACAATCGCTTTTTATCCCTTCCTCCTCTCGACCTCTCTTCTATACCGACGCGTCGAGATTTAGACCGTTCACACAATCAAAAAGATAAGACGTACGCGTGCGCACTAACATCATAATACGTTAAAAATTGGTTTGTGCGCATGCGTAATTGCGTAACCCTTGTATCTTAACCCTTAAATGCATGATTTACTATATCGTATTGCAAAAAACGCATATTGTATAGGTATTTATCTATAGAATTTAGAAAAAATAAATATATAATTATATAATAATATTAATTTTAACATTTACTCTTTTTGACAAAAAGAGGTGCGTTCAGAAACTCACAGCTATCACATTCTTAAAAAAATTAAATCACGTACTTTGTTGCCATATGGCAACATTATGCATTTAAGGGTTAAAAATGAATGATTCAAATATGTAGATATTTGAATCATTCATTTTTAAGATACATTTATAATATCCTAATTTATAATAACAACAATAATTTTGTAATATTTTTTATGTCCTAACTATAAAAATAAAAGAATCTAACAAATACAGATCTCGAGTTTTTATTTAAAATTCAAACCTTGGTAGCGACCCCTAAATGTCATTTAAAAAATTCAAAAAAAATACTGAAATACTTTCTTATGGTATATAATCAAATTACGTGGTGCCCCGCGAAATTAAAGAAAACATTTTTTTTTCTTAGGAATAAGGACCACCCTAGTAGGTACTCTGCACTGTCTTAACTTGATTTAACTACACTAAACTGCCAAAATTGGATTGAATTGTTTTTAACTGATTTTTTAAACAAGATATCTTTTCTTAAATGGTTACAAAATTATCTTACTAGACAACTATGCTAATAGTAACAAAAAATATACAACATGATTTTTTTTACCATCTCCAAATTTTTACAGGGTGTTCCACCCATGAATATGAACAACTTTCACTATGCAACCAACTCTGAAATCACAAAATAAAAAAAATCAGCTGTTTCATACATTTTGGTCAAGTAGGTATTGAACTTTTGTATTAAACAGCTGATTTTGTTTTCGTGATTACAGAGTTGGTCCCATAGTGAAAGTTGTTCATATTCATGAGTAGAACATCCTGTAAAAAAATCATCCAGTATATTTATAATTTTATGACAATTCCATCAGTCCCAGGTACTCACTTGTTGTATAAGGTGATTGTTGATTTGCCTGTGCATAGCAGCTGTCGGGTCATCGCCGTTGAGCTGTTGCTGTTGGGACATTTGTCCCCCAGGACCTGGCCCCTGGGCAGGGGGTTTGGGGCCCGTGACCCCGGGCTGTTCCCCCCAAGCACCTCCCATCAACTCATCTGGGAGGTCCTTTTCGAGGTCAAACATATCAAGGTTAGAGAACCCATCTGCTGAAACAAAAAAGTAAGATAAGATTTTAGTGACTTTAGGGTCAAGTTTACCATTTTGTATAAGAAGAAAATTCTATGGTATTACAGCGTATGAGGTAGCAAAATTCTATGGTATCACAGCGTAAGAGTATTACAGCTATTTGCTACTAGTTCTTGCAAATCCAATGCTGGTGTGCGCTCACCGCTACGCCGTTTAGTCGACACATACAATAAGTTATTTTGTGCAATCGATATATTATTTGTAAGCAGATATACCTTTAGAACTGACATAGTCAAAATTTTGAAGAATCAACAGTAGCCATAATTAACGTTTGCTAATCGGTTTGTCTTAGTGTAAGTAGTAATCTGTGGAAAATGTAGCGGGTAGTATATTTGTTAAGTCATATGTTTAAGAAACTTTGTATATTTTTATATACTACTACTGTTTGTTTTCCCTGTAAAAATAAATAAGTATTTTTTTTTTAATTCTTATTTATATTCAACATATCTCAAAATAAGGCGAAAAAATCTATTTATATTTTGTGTAAAACTATACTTTTCATTTTTTCTCAAAATTATGAATTTGGTATGTTGTGTCTTATGATGTTTCTGTAGACTGTTTTGGTCTTATTTATATCAGAAACTAGTGTATAGTTGTAATTAAGAGTGAAATGTTAGTGTCAAGTGAGAAATTGAAAATATGTTTGGTTTTATAATAAAATAAAATGGTTTTGTACAACATAAAAATAAACAATGATTAATACAGAAGTCCAAAGAAAATTTGCACATCCAACAACGTTTGAATTACTTTAAGTTGGATGTTCATAATCCAGAAAAAGGTTTATCCCATAATCATTTTATGCTTTTTTATTTTTGGGTTACAATAAAAGTACTGTTTTATTTATTTTGCTACTTTGATCTTTTTAATTGTGTATTTCTTCTACTTCTAATAATAAATTGGGGAAAATTGTATTCAATGCTCCAATCTTCCCCAATTGTATTTTTGAAACACTATATTCAGATACTCAAATAAATTAGCAATTTATTTGGTCTCTCTTGTTTTATTTTAGTGTAAAACAGTCCCACATTTTTTTTTTTGTTTATTTATTTGCCTACTTAGATCGTTTCGATTGTATATTTCTTATATTCTAATAAGAAACTGGAGGGAAATTTATTTCTGTGTAATTTATAGAGCATCGGTCAGGCAGCAGACGCAAAATATGCACATTGACGTGGAGTTGCTGACACCAGCCCATATTACCCAGTTTTTCCAATGTGATAGCTAACCAGTTCACTTTAGCCACCCAAACAAATAATCCAATATTTTTGTTTCCATGTCTTGCAATAGTCCTACACCAACCGAGAGTTGTCCTTGGGTGCACTTGCATAGTGCGACCAGGGATCATCGGTTGGTGCCTTACTTCATTGAAAACGTACAACGGGCCTCTGAGAGTTGGCTTCAGCCCCTTGTACGTCTTCCAAAGGTCCAGGACCATAGGGTCCCGAGATTTGTCAAATAGCTGGGGAATATTGTACCATTCATACACTGTACTAAGATACTGAAACCAATTAGCAATTTATTTAGACTTTCTTTTGGCATGTAATGACTGTTTTATTTTAGGGTTGAACAGTCCTATTTTTACTATATTTTGTGTTTTATTTATTCGGCTACTTTGATCTTTTTAAGTGTGTATTTCTTATACTTCTAATAATAAACTGGGAATATTGTACCATTCCAACACTGTTTTAAGATACTGAAACCGATTAGCAATTTATGTAGGAATTTATTTTGGCACATAATTGTACTGATTCCCTTGTTCACAAACTAAACTAAATTGAAGTTCAGTGCATCTTTTTCTTACTATTTCATTAAGAAAAGGACAGAAGACAAATTTTAGTTTAGCCCTGTCAAATTAGTCAGCGCCTGACGTAAAATGACGTATTTTTAGTAGCCTATTTTGTATAATCACATCTAAACTTGTCTATATCTTAATTTGACAGGACTAAACTAATATTTATCTTCTGTCCTTTTTTTATTGCAATAGCAAGAAGAAGATGCACTGAACTTAAATTTAGTTTAGTTTGTGAACAAGGGAATCAGCGCCAAGGACTGTTTTATTTTAGTGTTAAGCACTCCTATTTTGTGTTTTATTTATTTGGCTACTTTGATCTATTTAATTTTGTATTTCTTATACTTCTAATAATAAATTGGGGAAAATTGTACCATTCAAACACAGTACTAAGATACTGAAACAAATTAGCAATTTATTAGATCTTTTATCAAAGAAGTTGATTTATGACAGCAATCCTATACTAAATAAACAATAACTTATAAATAAAATAATATAGAAATAAAATAAGGTAAAACTAAGACAGAATATGATAGCTAACAGTACATGAATTTCATTTACTTGTCCATTTTCCATTTTTTACAAGTAATGCACATTAACCTTTCATTACAGTTAAAATACAAAACAAAAAGTTTTAATACAATTCAGAACTATGTATATCATTAAAAATTCAAGGTAATTTAGTGTGCATATGATATGATATGTAATTTGGCTATTAGTACATACAATTACTTTTAAATTGTACAATATGTTTGGTTTTTATATTATGGCCTTGCACTTTATTTTGTCAGCATGCAAAAAAGAGGTTATGTTCTTATCAATTTATACAACATTCAATAAAACATTACATGTGGATACATAATCAAATGTGGCATTCTATCTACATTTTTTCAGTTTGGATGAAAAAAGTATGATAAGTTACCAAAACATAATGTGGGTCAACAATACTATTTGTGTATCAAGCAATGTTTTGAATTAATAACCAATATTTCTAAAATAATTTAAACATTTTCTAAACTATTTGCTCCTATTCTATAATTTGTTTGTAATATTTTGTTCCCATATTCTACAAAATATATTTTTACTTGTCTTGCGTATCTAAGTAAAGCTAAGCCAAGCTAAAAAAACAAGAACTTAATTTAACAACATTAAAATAATATATATGTTTGTAAAAATACGTACTCATATATAAAATCTAATAAATAATTGCTCTACATTACAAAATGTACACCCTAAAACAATGTCATAAATGTAGTATTTTGTTCATAATAATAAATGAAATAACAGAAACACATTAGAATTTTATAAAATAATGTCACAAAATATATATTAAAACTAATATTTTCTCATTTCATGAGCTAATACACAATAATACGACGCAAAACTTGCGAGGCGCTAACAAGAACGAAGGCAAAATGTCAAAAATCAAAGAAAGATAATATGACAGAACACTGTCCCCGCACTTTGCAAACTCCGTATAAAACAATAAAATACTCACCCGCGGAGTCCGAGGGACCCTGGAAAGGGTCCCGGATCATCTTAGGCCGCTTGTTAGGCGGCTCATCGGCCATGGCTCTGTTTACTAAACGTAAGCCGTCGTGAATATTTCGGCCCGCCGATTTAAAAAACACTTTTATGTCTTATATCTTCAAGAAATAACATTTTAGAGCGATTTGTCATTCATCATAATGTAATTCACCCACATCGCGATCGTTCGATGTCCTTCGCACCATTGAAGGCACATATTATAATTTCTCACTCAAGTATTCGCCATTACAAAGCTCCGAATCGAAGAGCTACACAGACCCTCTCACCATCTTCCGTCGGAACTAGCACAATAAATGAAAACAATATCACCAGATTTTAGCTACTTTATGGAACTTATTTACGCTATCGAATAACACGATTTCACTTAACACTTTAAAATACACGGAATGGTAAAGTTTATGATAAAATGATGTAAGAAAAAACAGAAAATTTACACGACAAATTCCGAAATTCTTCTCAGTCTCTCCAGCGCAAAATGGCGGCTGTTGATGAAAACTTTTTCTACGCTTGTCAGAAAATGTCGGCCTATATAGAGTATATGAAAGCGCTCTGATTGGTCCGCGCATACCACGTGACTGCCGGAAATAGCGATTTGACGCAGGATCGGTCCGATTATTCTGACGTCAAGGCGTACAAAGCCGAACATAGCCGAAGAAACCCGAAGATGTTTTTTCCATGTAAAAGCATATTTTACCTAAAAAACTATTCAAATGATATTATTTTAGGATACAACTAGCTAAATCAAGTTACGATCTAACTATTCTATACAATACATGACATTTTCAGGGCATACAAACGATGAAAAAAATGGTATCGATGTAAATTTTTGAATATTCCCTCCAAATCGGGAGTGGCCATCATCAATACGACGTGTCTCTAGACTGTCTATGATATAGAGGCCACCATAACCCATTCTGTTTTACTTTTAATATTTATTTGTGCTCTGGTACACTAAATATTTAGCTCAAAATCAAACATAAATTAGTTTTGTTTTGTTTTTTATATTTTTTATTATTATTAAACGTCAGAAAATTCACTTAAATTTATCTTAGAACAAACTTGGCCAGTAATCTTCACCAAGTTAAAGCTGTTCATGAGGCAAATTTTTCTACAGTATAAATTAAGTAAATATTATATTTGTACAGTCAACCGCACATCACTGAAAACACTTGCACATGCACTATAAACATTTCCCTAACTGCTATGACATAAAGGCGCTGTCAAATTATTACCATTGTTAAGCAGTTGTCAACGGTATGAGTATTTTGGATTTCAAATCTGTTAGCTCGTAAGAAGAACTGAATAAATAAAAAAATAAACGGTACCTTTTTAACTGTACTGTAACGTGTACGTCTTTCTTCTACATCGTTCTCACATGTATAATTTCAACTTGAATGATGTAACCAAAATGTTGTAACAATTTTTATGATTTCAAAGAGTGTCCGTGGAGTTTCTTGCCCGTTCTTCTCCACAGGTACCTACTTCGCTTTGGAATGGGCAACTAGCTTCATCTTTCTGACTGACTGACCCCTTGACAATTCAAAAGTGCCTATAATTGATTTACTTGAAATAAATGCTTTGAGTTTGAGTTTGAGTTTGACTGATAAACTGGGTAGAGGCAATCCAGAGAGAAGAGGTGTCTTTTGATAATGGTAAATCTTATAGATTTAAAAAATATTTAAAAGACGTCTGATAAATTATTCCCATAGTTTTTTAAATCGTATAATTCTAGGAAATGAATCGTTTCCCTTGTTATTTTTTAACCTATTATAACAAAAAATGGAGTTTTTTTGTAGGTACAAGTTAAGACTTTTTAACCGACTTCAAGAAGGTAGAGCTGATGCATTCTGCTAGTTTTTTTTTCATGTACAGACGCCAGCACATCAAGCTACCCGAAACTGTCAGACTTTCCCAATCAACTTTGAACCTTATGATTTAGCGGTAAAGTTGAAAATCTATTAAAGAAATCTGACAGATTGTAGTAGCTTGATGTGCTGGCGTCTGTACGTACGTGTGGCTTAACACATCAAGCTATACGTAACCAGTATAAGGTGACTATTGGTTGTATGAAAAACCAATACAATGTAAGGTCAGCTAAAACTGTAAAAGTATAGCTTGATGTGTCGCCGTGAGTACACCGATTGCTACGTGATTCTTTTTCCATTTGATAGAAGTAATTTTCATGGTAACCCCATATAATTTCCTGCAAAGCTTGGATAAAAGCGATACCACTGGTAATTTGCCAAAAATGTGCAGTTCTTTCTCCATTCTTAGATAAATGTTAATCTTCTTTATGAAAAAGGTTAATTTATAATTACTATAATAGCATTTTTTTTTAAAATAACCCTTTTACCTTTCTTAATTATTCAGTCACACCACTTGTCTCCATATTTTTGTAGTTATTAATAATTTTTGTTTCGGAGGCATACATCATGAAAAGCAAAAAAAAACCTGAACATCTGAACTGACACTCAAAAAGAAGATGACTTCTGTGTGCTATCACTACATAGTATAAAACAAAGTCGCTTCCCTGTCTGTCTGTCCCTATATATGCTTAGATCTGTAAAACTTCGCAACGAATTTTGATGCGGTTTTTTTTAATAGATAGAGTGATTCAAGAGGAATGTTTATATGTATAATATGTGCATAATATAGTAGAGAAACACTGATAATTTTAGAGGTTTCTAATGTGATGTCGTAAATAAACACATTTTTTTGCGCTTACATTGTAAACGCTGGCTGAACCATTCGAGATAGATCAAAATAATGTACTACAGTATTGTACACCTTAAAAAGTTCTACAAAAAAGTCCGCAATGGTATATGTGTATCTCTTAGGGATAACCCACAATAACCATTTTTTATCCTTAACTTTTTACGAGAAATAATGGCTTATTTAAGAAGCAATTTTAGGCAATACAGCATTAATCCTTATCCAATTAAGTACCTTAAAAACATTGTGAATTTCATATAGATCATTATGGCCCTTTACAGCATGTAATTTAAATGAATATTTTCGAAGATATCACAGATTTAAAATGCGGGCGTTACCGGCAGGGAGTCGGCCGCTGGCGCTTGAAACTACCCAACGGATTATGATGGTTTTTTTTTAATAGCTATAGTGATTCAAAAGGAAGGTTTATATGTATAATATATGTTTCTAATGTGATGTCGTAAATAAACACATTTTTTGCGTTTACATTGCAAACGCTGGCTGAATCCTACGAGATAAATAATGTACTACAGTATTGTACACCTTAAAAAGGTCTACAAAAAAATCCACAATGGTATATGTCTATCTCTTAGGGATAACCCACAATAACAATTTTTTATCTTATACTTTTTACGAGAAATAATGGCTCTAAAATTATCAGTGTTTCTCTACTATATTATGCATGTATTATACATATAAACCTTCCTCTTGAATCACTCTTATCTATAAAAAAAAACCGCATCAAAATCCGTAGCGTAGTTTTCAAGATCTAAGCATACATAGAGACAGACAGACAGCGGGAAGCGATTTTGTTTTATACTATGTAGTGATCAGCATTGCACCCGTGCGAAGCCGGGGCGGGTCGCTAGTATAGTACATACTAATTCCATGTTTTTTTTTTATGGACAATTGTGTCCAAGCGCTGGGCAAAGGCCTTCCCATTTTCCATCCAAACCTGTCTACGTCTAGTGCGATCTTTGACCAGGGTCTGTCAACTTTGTTCTACGAACTGTATGTAGGTGGGCTTGAAAACAAGAAAAAGACAACGCCATGAGAGTAAAAGAGATGAATATAATAATGTTGCCACTAAAAATACAATTTCGTATTTTCCATAATAATGAGCTTATTATTTGATTTTTAAAATAAATTACCCTTGAAAAAACCGTGAGCTATTATTCTGATGTTACACAAATATATTTTATTGAGAAATATAACATATGTAATTGATTAAGACATAATAAAAAAATGATATGGAGGGTAATGTGTGGCAACACTAACGTCCGCACGTCATATTGACGTCACAAGAAAAATGTCTGCCACCGCTTGCGCACTATTTTATCTTTTACTTATTTATTTGTAATAAATAAACTAGTTCCATTTAATTCTACAAACATTGATAGCGTTGAGTCGAGCTTGCTCCTGCGTTCCTGTATTTTGGTGAAATTAAGTGCGTATTTGTGAGATATAGACTCGGTGTTGAGACAGTGACTCTTGTTTGATTTTGTGTTTAATTTCGTGATGAGTTCGTAGTTCATGTAAAATCAGTCATAATATAATAATTAATCTGTTATGTAAATTATAATTATTCACATGCTAAATAAAAAAGTCAAGTACTAATCTTTGTTTTACTAGACTGCTCTGTATATATAAATTTTAGCATTTTATGTACAAGTACAGTGTGTTTCTCGATAGTGATTGTTGATGTCAATTATTGCTGAGCAAAAATTGGCCATCTTGTAGGAAACTGTCGAGAAACGCGCTGTACTTGTGCATAAAATGCAATACAAAGTATCTATAAAATGCACTGTAGTTCAAAATTCCCGCCCTAGCTTCTACTCCTTAGTTTTCGTGGGCGGAATATAGATGGCGCCAGTCGGTAAGGAAAAATTTCCTCCTAAAATTTGTACGGAGCAGTTATTCTTCCCTCTTAGGGTATATATGTTCTGTGTCTTTGACCTTCTCTAAATTTGCCGATTTTTGATAGATACAAAATGATTTTACTTTTTTTATATCTTATCTGTGAAACATTCATAAAAGGATACGGATCTTCTCTGATACGGATACACCAATACTGCCAATCGATAAAATATTGGAGGGAAATAGAAATAGCGGTCTACTTAATTCAATTCAAATAAATGGGGAGGGGCGTGTTTCTAAGTAATAACAGCTGCACAGGTCGATCGATCAGAGCTTGCCGCAGTTGGTCCTTGGATGGTTGACCATCTTTACATAATTATTTTTCCATTACCAAGACCCCTCCGTGCCTTGGAAAGCACGATAAGCCGTTGGTCCCGGCTGTCATTCGTGGATTTTTGACAGTCGTTACGGGTCGTCAGAAGCCCGAAAGTCTGACAACCAGTCTTACAAAGGGGTTCCGTATTACCCAGTAACTGGGTTGTGGAGGTCAGATAGGCGGTCGCTCCATGTAAAATACTGGTACTCAGCTGCATCCAGTTAGATTGGAAGCCGACCTCAACATACTCGTAGATAGTTGAGAAAAGGCTAGGCAGATGATGAATTCAATTCCAATATCATAACTGATTGATAAAAATTCCATTCGGATTACCTGGAGTGTAGACATAATGGCGCATTTTTAACCGACTTCAAAAAAAGGAGGAGGTTATCAATTCGACTGTATTTTTTTTTTTTTTTTTTTATTTTTATGTTTGTTACCTCATAATAACCGACTGGGTGAACCGATTTTCATGATTCTTTTTTTATTTGAAAGCTGGTGCTTCCCGTGTGGTCCCATTGTCACCATTTCAATATCTGATGATGGGATCTTGTAGAAATCGGGGGAACTCTTCAATAAATAACAGCAGATTAACCGCGATTGTTGCTATAGCATATCTAAGCATTGTTTACACCATCACACAACATAATATCACGCCTGTACTCACTACAAAGGTTATAATTTTTTTTATTATAATAATAATTAATACCAGTAAAACTACCGCGATTGCTGCTATCGCATATGTATGCATTGTTTACGCAATCGCACAACATAACATCACGTCTGTACCCTATAAACGCAGATGCAGCTTCCTGTCACTGATATTTACATAGCAAGTAGTGTTTATATGAATTTGATTGGGGTAGATATAACTAAAAAGTGAAAAATAAAAAATTTTATATAAAAAAAAACAACCGACTTCCAAAAAAACACTACAAAGTGAAAAATAATTTTAATTTCGGAAGTCGGTGTCAAAAAACCAAAATGCGGAACCAGCGACACCGACTTCCAAAATTAAAATTATTTTTCACTTTATAGTGTTTTTTTGGAAGTCGGTTGTTTTTTTTTATATAAAATTTTTTAAAAAAAAAAACCGGCCAATTGCGTGTCGGACCACGCACAATGAAGGGTTCTGTAGTTGGAATGAATTTATCCCAAGAATAAACTTAACATTGTAGTAGAAAATCATGTTCTCCCAGATATTGCAACTGCAAATTTAAGTTGATCGACTATTACTCGTAAACTTGGGAAGCCTACCTAACTATGATAGTTTTCCTTTTAATTTCGTTAGATATACTACTGCCGTGATTTTTTTCACATATCCAAAAGCAATCATTTAGCTGGCAGGGGACACACACTTGACTCGAACAAAAATTAGAACTTTAAAGCTCATATTTCACAAACGGATCCCTAAATCAAAAAATGTTTTTCACAAATCCGCTAACACAATATATTTGAAAGACCTATCCAACGATACCCCACACCATGCGGTAGACTAGAAAATAGAAACATCCCCACTTTACGTGTAGAGGAAGTACCCTAAATATTTTTTTTAAAAGATTTCATTTTACCACTGTCGGCGTGATTAATATGTATATCCATTGCAAATTATAGCTTTCTAATACTAATAGTCTCTGAGTTAAGCTGCGGACGGACGGACGGACAGACGGACATGGCGATTAGGGTTCCTTGTTGACTACGGAACCCTAAAAATTAATCCCATTTCCATTACACCGTCAACTTCTCTTTGATTTGAATGTATATATCTTTGATTTGATAGGTACCTGTGTAATCTTAAATAATTTATGAAGGTTGCTTTGTTTTATGTGAAAGTTGTGTACAACTGTAATTGGTCGAGCACAAGAACACATACCTGCCGTGCGATTCTGTAACCATCTCACCGTGAAAGCTTGGGTGAAGTGAGCGTGGAGTGAGCTGTCATTCGCTAGGGATTAACACTACTAAGTGCTCACTTCACTTATGATTTCACAGTGAGATTTTTACAGACTCGACTGACTGTTCATTATTTCTTGTACACGGTATAATAATATATGTTGTTGGCATACTTATTTTAAATAAATATTTAACTATGTAATCCGCCATGGTTATCTGTAATTTTACAAAGTTAAAAGTGCAAGGGCTAAAAAGGTACTAAAATAATACAGGTTATAATTATATTGTATCAACAATTTTCATCTATCTACTTTATTCAAAATTAATATCTAGTGACTATTTCGATTTACATTTCTTTCAGAGGTCTTATACCTAAAATCTGTAATCCAGTTTTAACAACTGTTCTAGCATAATGAAAAACAAGTAATCTTTGTGCTGCTAAATTAGGGCTAACATCCTTGACTCTTACTTCATTAAACATTCTGTTTACATGTCTTGCTAGGCGGAATAAATAATTAACAAGAATACAAGCTTCATATTCTTCTAATGACTTTTGTAGAATGTTTTCAAATCTAGCTAATTCTGCAATAACATCGCCTATGACTTCTTCAGACAAGTAATTAGGGTGACAGGTGTCGGGTAAAGACACACCGCAGTTCTGTTCTAGGCTCCAAAGTCGGCAGTGAAGATACTGTAGTTTGATAGCACTGTCGCCTTCAGTTTGGAGTGCTCTGTCCCAGCTAAATGTGTAGTCTTTTTGCCTTCTCTGCTTCAGATCATTGATTAAAACTGCTGAAGTGCCCAATATGTCACATGTTTCTTCATTCATTGCTCCAGTTCTAGTATCTGCAAAAGAGAAATTAATTATAAGATCAAGATGACAAATTAATAAAAAAAAAATAATGAAACATAACAACTTGCAATGTAAAGTGGTATGTCTCCCATGGAAGGCAGTGCCCCAATACCATGGTATTGGATGGTCAACAGTATCAGCCTCACATATTTTGTAACAAAAACAATCATACTGAAATCAGTATTGCCAAGGGGTATTGTGCTACCCAGTAACTGAGTTGTGGAGGTCAGATAGGCAGTCATTCCATGTAAAATACTGGTACTCAGCTGCATCCAGTTAAACTGGAAGACGACCCCAACATGTTGGGAAAAGGCTAGGCAGATGATGATGATGATTACTGAAATCAGTAATCCTCTTGTAAGCCAAATTATGTCTGTTCAAAATATCCTGCACATTGTATTTACCATAAAGGTGATACACACTAAATGGAAATTATGTATATAAATGTGACATTACTCTTTGATAGAAGTTGCTTATCATGAATTTTTCTCTTAGCTTCATCTAGGATATCATTCAAGAATACCACATTTCCTGTTCTGGTGCTCATCCCTTTTAGTCTTCCAAACTTGATGTGTTCACAGCCATCGGTACATTTCTGGTTAATTTGTTTAACAACTTCAAATACAGCTGTAAAATGATCTGATTGAGCATTATCTACTACATACAGCATTTTGTCAAATGCATATTTCTTGTATCTGTCCAACAAAGCAGCAATGTCTCTGGATAGATATAGAGTTGAATTATCACTTTTCAATACAGTCACATCTTTATTATTTATCTTTGTAATTTTCCTTCCCAATTCATCAGTTTGAAGAATGTTCTGTTTCTCTAACAAATCCATAACAGGTTTAATGGCACCACCATTGTAATCTGATTCCCAGTGGTATGCATCAAACTGTATTCCTAGCCTTTGATATACTTTTTCCAATTCCTGTACAGTGACTTGACGGATATTTATCCAGTTTTCTAAACTCATTCTACCTTGTTCTATGTTTGAAAAGTACTTCCTGGCTTCTTCTTGTACACTGTCATCTTTTGATGCTAATTTGTTAGCATGGACATAAACATCATACAATGTTTTGATTGGATCACTTTTCAAATCCTTTATATCAATATTTTTTGATTTTAGACCATATTGCAACAACCCAAACTGTGTTCCCCAGTCACCCAAGTAATTAAGTCTGGTAACTTTATTGTCAAAGTATGTGTTTATATTTGCAATAAAGTTTCCTATAATTGTAGATCTTAAATGACCAGCGTGGAAAGGTTTAGCAATATTTGGTGAGCTGAAGTCTATAACTATTTTCTTTGGTTTTACTTGCTGTCTTTGCTCGGGTGACTTAAAACTTTCTAGTATACTTTGTATAAATGTATCTCTTTCCACATGAAAAGATAGGTCATTACTTTTGTTTACATTTTGTCCAGTATCCTCGTAACTTGGATCTGTTTTATTAGAGATACTAACGGTGTATTTACTTTCATTGTGTTTATATAAAATGTTCACATTTTTCAGGTTTCTTATGACACTGCTTCTATCGATATTGAGTGGAAGTATCTGGAATATATAAATAAGTTATAAACTATGGCTATTTATTGAACTTTCAGTAATATTGCTAAAATTATTAATAGATTTTTATCTTCAGTTGTAAATGTTCGTATGACAAACAGACAAACCTTGTCAAGTAACATAATTTTGGATTTCATTCGGCTTTGAAGTTTAATTAAGATTAGTAATTACAGTGCTGTACAATAGAAAGTTGTAGTTTCAATTTATTTTATTTTTAGAAAGTTGATGAACCTGCCCTGCCAAGCATGAGAGTGACATTTAGATTGACTGTTGACAGTTTGACACAAGTAATCTCCTTAATATATTCCTTGCAAGTAATGTTGCCACTTTATATAATTGGAATTGGAATGTTGCCACTGGCTATCTTGCCATGCTATCTTGCCATTTGACATAAGTAAAAATACTGTCATTTCGTAATAAAATGATACCACAATATCTCTACTAGTGATGTGATTAAAACGCTATGAAACATCGTTTTGGGTCAGGACAAAAAATTATGAAGACAGGCTGATTTTGATCTTTTATCTAGTAGTAGTAAAAACTTGTCAGACTTTTACTCCCAAAAATCACGTCGAAATATAGGTCAAAGAGTTTTGAGGAGTGTTCGCTGGAATTCTACCTAAACTCAAGCCGAACGCAGTAGTAGATAAGGACAATGTGCCTTATCACTCTAGAAAGATTGAAACAGGACAATAAATATTATATTTATTATAATTTGCTTCAATTTTCACTCTAAAAAACCTGTGATAGAGACATTCCATGTCTCCAACACCCACACTCCTTGGATCTAGCTCCAACAGATTACCACATTTTCCGGAATTAGGACAGTTTCTCGCATGGCAAGTAAATCAATTCCGATGTAGCAGTCGTAACTAGAGATGGGTTTATGCCCTGGCAAATTGGGCGCTTTGAATAAACGCCGGATAAATGCCCGTAAACGCCCAATAAATGCCTTTTGCCTCCTGGGCAAAAACTTTAACAGAACTTTTATTACATTTTTCATTCAAATTATTTGATTAAATTCATATTTGAGTGTGCAGAAAAGATTAATTGGTCCAAATAGCGACGTCAATACAAAAAAAATCGATTCCTCATACCTAGGGGTATCCGAAAATACCCCATATATGTTCCTTTTCCTGTTAATGAGACACTACAAAACTCTATACATTTTCTTTATCTGGTCAATTGTTTTCGATAATATTCTAGAGTGTGGTAGAATGTTCTAGGTACTTGTGATGTGGGGAAATATAAAGGCGCCCTCGCGATCGGTTTAGTAAGTTTGAAGAAAAAATGGACGAGCGACAAGTTCGAACACTGTTCTTATACGAGTACTTTTTAGGCCTCTCGCCCACGGCGACTTTTTGTAGCGATGCTGTCGCGCTTTCGCATCGATACAGTCGCGATGCGGTTGCTATAGAGATGTAAGTGCTGTATTATACCGTTTGTATTGAAACGTATAAAACGAAAAATACCGTATAATACGGTATTATACCATTTGCTACGGTATTTTATGTATAAATCGATTGTCTCTGTATTTTTTAAGTAAATTATCTGAGTAATAATTAAAATACTGAAAATACGGTGGAAATGCACAGATATAAAACATGAAATGGTATTTTGAAGTGAAAACTTTAGCATCGTTGTGATTTGAAAATCAATGAAACGAAAAAGCGACGGTAAAAAGAGATAAACACACATCTATAGGATTTAACGTGCGAGAGAATGAGATAGAAGTAGTGATGAGCAAAATCCAAGACCAAGACCATGATCAAGACTCGAAGTATTTGAGCAAGACCAAGACTATCTATACACTAGCAAGACCAACACCAAGACCGAACAAGCAAGACCAAAGACTGAGTAAGCAACACGAAGACCAATACAAAGACTGTCCCAGTCTTGGTCTTGGTCTTGCTTTGCTCATCACTAGATGACGATGACGATGACGATGACGATGACGATGATGACGATGACGATGACGTTCACGATGACGATGACGATCATGATCACGATGACGATCACGATCACGATGACGATGACGATCACGCTCACAATCACGATCACGATGACGATGACGATCACGATGACGATCACGATGACGATCACGATGACGATCACGATCACGATGACGATCACGCTTACAATCACGATCACGATCACGATGACGATGACGATCACGATGACGATGACGATGACGATCACGATCACGATGAAGATGACGATCACGATGACGATCACAATCACGATGACGATCACGATCACGATCACGATGAAGATCACGCTCACGATCACGATGACGATCACGATGACGATCACGCTCACGATCACGATCACGATGACGATGACGGTCACGATGACGATGACAATCACGATGACGATGACGATCACGATCACGCTCACGATCACGATCACGATCACGATGACGATGACAATCACGATGACAATGACGATCAATCGACAAACGTGCGGTAGTAGCGATGCTGTCACGCGTTTACGAAACGCGGAACAGCCTCGCTAGAAAAAGTCGCTGTGGGAGAGGGGCCTCAGGCCACAGTGCGCTGGCTGGGGCTGACAATATCAATACTGCATTGGGCGCTGGAAGTACAGACGCCAGCACATCTAGCTACCCGAAACTGTCAGATTTTCCCAATCAACTTTGAACCTTATGCTTTAGTGATAAAGTTGAAAATCTATTAAAGAAATCTGACAGATTGTAGTAGCTCGATGTGCTGGCGTCTCTACAAGCCATGCGACGGTGTCCCGATGGCTTGACCGTTTTAAATGAGGATACAGGAGCCTTGAAAGTCAGCCACGTTCAGGACGACCAACCGCTGTGAATGATGACGATTTACGCTGTGAACTGCAGTCGAATCCGGATGCTACCAGTTGTGAATTAGCGGAAGCACTTAACTGCAGTCACCACGCCGTGGAATACAATCTGCATGAGTTTGGGTATCGAAAAGTTTTGGCTCGGTGGGTACCGCACATCCTTACAGACGCCAGTCGTGCAGTCCGTGTCGCTATTTGTCAATCACTTTTGCTGCAACCCCGACGTAAATAGTTTTTGTCTGATCTGGTTACTGGAGATGAATCATGGATTCATCACGAGAACGATACACGTCGTGCTTTTTGACTGCCTCGCCACCAACTCAACCGAAGATGTGTCAAAAGAACCACTTAAAAGTTCTGCTTTGCTGTTTCTGGGACGCGCAAGGCATGCTGTTTTATGAACTACTACCTGGGGTAGCCGGCTTCGCTCAGGGAGTTGATATGAGATTGTGTGGTAGTTGGAATAAACTTTACAACAACAACTTACACCACAACTTACAACAACAACTACAACAAACACACACAACTACAACTTAACATTTTTTTTTATTGAAAATACATTCTAACTCCAATACTTGTTTATAAACAACATTTTTCATTTTTCCGGGGTATGTATGTATGTATGTATGTATAAATTTTTAGAATTTCCTACTCAATGATCTAGGATGTTCCTGAATACTCTCGAATGTTCCCAAACATTCCACAACATTCCAGAATGTTCTTGAATGTTGTGGAATGCTCTCGAATACTCTCGATTGTTCTGGACTGTTCTAGAAATTTCCAGAGGGCAAAAACTCCAGCCCTTATATCTTCAAAAGTATGCCCTTCTGGTAAAAACGGGAACATTCTTTACATTCTTCATGGACAGGAGATAGAGGCTTACCACACCATATAACTCCCTTGATCGTACCGGGACTCATTTCTAAGTTTTAGCGGCATGCACATTGCACACTTTCTTTTATAACATACATTGATTACACAATGAAACTATAAACGCTGACAAATATTCAACCCAGCTCACCAAACTATCTGCTGATATCAAGAAAAACCGACGAACACGAGTCAATGTAGTTTTACTACAAGATAACACTCGACCTCACGTCGCTTTTCCCGGTATTTTTATGGCAGAGTAGTATATTACGTACAAAGACTATTGTAGGATCAAAGCCAATTACAAGACCACTTCATTTTTCATTTAAAGAGAGTTAAAATTATATTTTCTATAATTACCTACTGTGATTTTTTTAACAAGACTGACTATTTGATTAAAATTTTAATTTACATACAAAATACTGACATCAAGTTTCATTTTAAGTTAAGTTCCTGCTTTATTTTTTACAAAACAAAGTTATTAGTTTTTGCGCCCAGTGATCGGGCATTTATTTGGGCGTAAACTCGTTTACGCCCAATATGCCAAGTTTATGCCCATTCTGCCCATATTTGTTTTTGCCCTCGACCCATCTCTAGTCGTAACCGCCCGAAGATAGTGCTTAGATCCCAATGACAGATACTTTGATTGATTGAAAACAACATTTAAAAAAAATATTTTGCCTTATCCATATAAAACGCCAATTTCGTATGTAAAGTCCGTTTCACGAAAGAAGTCCTGCGGCAATAAGTGAAACTAATTATCATTATCTAGTTAGCAACATTCCTACAACCACCCTCCTACCTCATACACCTTTCTTTATTTAAGATTGTGCATTTTAACAACGAGACGTTTGTACTCTAAGGACTTTGTTAAATATACTCTTTCACATTGATCGATTTTGAACTGAATGTTAAATGATGGTTAAATGAATGAATGTATTCTTTTGTCGCATCACTATTTAACGTTAAGAAGTGGTGGTAAGTGGTAACACATCAGCTGTCATTTTACTGCAGCTAATTAGAGCATAAAAAAAAATAATAATAACAAAACTAACAAAACTGTCTTGTCCTTTCAGCTAATAACATTAACAATTAACAACTATCACAAAGTGAAAAGTTCGACGGCTCATCTCGCTGTGCTGCCGTCACCACATGACGCTGGCAGAATAGTCGACATCGGCTCAGTTGCCAAAAGGAAAAAAAAAAAAAAAAAAAAAGAGTCCGACTATACACTATTTGCGCTGTAGCATGGTGCGGGTGACAGTTGCCCGTATGACGTTGACATTTGTCAGTACCACGTAGGGATGTGAGGTTATGCAATTCATTTTTATCGCTAACGATACTCGCAGCGTGAATCTAGTTCTCTTTAATATTGTTATGAAAATTAGTGTATTATTCAGTTGTGCAGTGTAACTACGTGTGTGCTACGTGTATAAACTTGTCAATATAAATGTTTTATGGCTACATAATTATCTTTGTACTTATATAAAATAATCAAAATCGGGTTTATGTTTTTTTTTTCGTGACAACATTTTTGCTCTATGGTGCATCGGCGCGGCGGCCATGTTGTTTACCCGTGCGATGCTGTGAGTGCGAGTACGAGTGCAAGCGCGTTATATTGTGACTTAATGTGACACGTATTACGATTTCATTGTTTGTTTTCATTTTTGTTAAATTGTTATTTGTTATAAGTTTGTTGAGTTTGTTGTTATTACCATGCCTAAGCATACAAAAAAAACTGTTTTGGGTAGTCAGGCCAGGGAGCTTGTTGTTCGCCTCCGAGACTACTTTGAAAGAGAACAACAAAATAATGGACCGTTGTTACCATTGAATCATATTGTAGAACGAGTAGCCGAAGCTCTTGATATTGGCCGCAATACTGTTTCGCGTATAACACGTGAGAAAATTGGCCAAGATGGGATGTTTGAAAATAAATTATCGACACCCAACAAAAAGCGGACCAAGGTGAAGCCAATCACAGATTTGTATGATTTTGCTAAGGTTGCTATTAGAAATCATATTTATGATTATTATAGAAGAATGGAGCTACCCACATTGCTCAAGCTTCTAAAATCATTAAAAGAAGCTGACTTGTTCAAAGGAGGTATTACTTCGCTACGGCAAGTTATAAAAGATATTGGCTTTGTTTACAAAAAAGTTAACAAAAGAAAGATTATTATGGATAGGACTGACATTGCCCTAGCAAGATGTAGATTTTTAAGGAAGGCCAAAAACATAAGTGATTGGAGCAAAGTTGTCTTTTTGGATGAAACGTGGCTAAACGCCAACCACACAGTGGGTAAAAGTTGGACCGACGATACGGCACAATCGTGTACCAAAGTGCCGGAAGGCAAAGGCGAACGCCTTATTATTTGTCACGCAGGTACAGCAAGTGGATTCGTCCCTGATTGTTTGCTGGCTTTTAAGTCAAAAAAAACTACGGAGTATCATGAGGAGATGAATTACGAAAAATTTAAAGATTGGTTCATAGGTCTATTAAACAATTTAAAAGAGCCTATGACCATAATAATGGACAACGCACCCTACCATTCGGTGCAAGTTAATAAACCCCCAAACCAATCCAACCGCAAAAGCGAGTTGGTGAAGTGGCTGAGTGAAAACGGAGTTACAGCAGATATAAAAATGTTAAAGACGGAGCTTATTGCCTTAGTCCGACGCCATAAGCCACCAACTCCTACCTATGCTCTGGACGAGATGGCAAAAGAAAAAGGCCACCAGGTCCTTCGACTACCACCCTACCATTGCCAGTATAACGCTATTGAGCTGATTTGGGCCCAAATAAAAGGTATGCTTTTAATTTCAATTCCCATTTTGAAGCTTTATAAAAAAATCAGCTTTCCGATCGTAGCATGTACCTAGTTTAAAAACATTACCAGATACTAGATTAGGCTGATTGATGATTATTTGAATACTTTTTTTTATAAGTTCGTTTATTTTTAGGTTACGCCGCAAGAAATAATACTTCGCCGCCATTTACGGCAAATAAGATGTTGGCCCTATTACAAGAGGCCATCAACAACGTTCAACCTGAAGACTGGTCGAACGTCGTGAATAAAACAAAAAGGGACATTATGTCTGATTGGGATCGTGACATACATATTGACAACATAATTGAGTCATCGTTAATAATATCCGTCACAGATTCAGATGATGAATTGAGTGACAATTCAGATGTTCCTGACTCTGATATGAGTTTAGACGAATAACATGTATTTTTTTTTAGCAACCTTTTAAGCAACCTTACCCTATAAATGTTCTGTTGTATAATTAGACCTTTTAAAAATAAAAATTGACCTACGCACAATATACGTTTTTTATTATAAAAAATATCGACTATCCATCGTAGCAGTACATCCCATCACTAAATACGTCTATGGCGTTACGTTATACGCATAACACTTTGCTTAATTTTTCATTCAATTTGATTTTATTTCTTGATTAGAACATTCTGGTTGGGTTTAATTTAATTTACTACAGTTATTAATTATTTAATATATTACGAATGTGGTACAACTGAAATACTAAGTCATAAATTGTAAATCGCGGCAACTTTCAAGAGTGAAACGAAATGTTACTGAAACTGTCACCCGCACCATGCTACAGCGCAAATAGTGTAGTTAGTTGCCAAGCAACGAAATAATAACAAGAAGTCGACAACAAAAATGTATTTTTGTCGAATCCCCGTACATTATAACTGAACAAGTGGCTTTAAACTCCATCAAGTTAAATACGTTAATTGGGGGATACAAAAACCATAATGACGACCCCTAAAGTAAGTAGGTATTTATTTTTCTAATAAAATCAGCTTTACACACCAAATAATTTGTGAAAAATTGTTGAATTGATATCAACCACTCTCGGCTGCTAAGAATTGCACAGCGGAAATATTCCGAGGGTTTGTGGCCCCTCACGATACAATTCGTTGCCCTCTTCATCATTCTCGTGCACTTCTCCCAATTTATTGGGGTCGGCACAGCATATATTCTTCCATACTTCTCTTTTAGTAGTCATCTCAGCAGTCACCCCTTTTCTAGCGAACTTCTCTTCTTGTTTTCCTAAAACATAAAGATTTTCCAAAATAATTCCAGTTGCTATACACCATAGAACAGCCCCATGGGATGGGTGAGTTGTATTTCTTGTGGCAGAAGGGTGAGTCACACTCATTGCTGGCCACAACTGGAACAGATGCTACGGTGGCCATACATGACAGAACTGGGCAGCTCATGGAAAGAATGAAGCTGCAAGGGTGAGATTTAAATTATAAAATGAATACAAACATTGATTGTACTTATTCTTGATACTGAGAAGTGGAGAATTATTTTAGCAGATAAACAAAAAGTAAAAGACAAAATTTGTTTTTTGAAGTATGCATGGACTTATTTTAACTCAGAGCCCTTTATTTATAAATGTTGCTTAAAGTTAAGTAGTGATTAGAGACTGTTTAACCAAACATATTTTACAAATCAAAATTAATTTCAAATGTCTCTTAACTTTAAGCAATGTTT
The DNA here is from genome assembly GCA_949629135.1 of Eremobia ochroleuca. NCBI lineage: Eukaryota > Metazoa > Arthropoda > Insecta > Lepidoptera > Noctuidae > Eremobia > Eremobia ochroleuca. The sequence goes on from OX451392.1 coordinate 18,260,941, forward strand.
ATAAATAAACCCCTATACAACGTGTAACGTTAAATGCGCAAAACCTGAAAATAGTTAGATCAGAATAACAAGCAGAATTAATTGAACCACTTTTTAATATAAGTCACTTTTTTCAAAAAATCTTCATTAAAAACGTTACCGTGTCTATTTATTAATGAGTCAAGCAACCCAATGTCAGCGCGGCGCAGCGGCCCGGTGACGACTCCGCCCTCGATAGAGCGTCGTCGCAGACGCAAGAAACAATCAGAATGGCCAGTAAAACTAAAACAGCACATAAAACCTTTACAATTTTTTTAAGGACTTATTTTCTCTCTGAAATAGGTCAACTGAATTATAAATCAGTTGGGGTGTCTGAGGTTTTGTGCATTTAACCTTACACGTTGTATAGATGTCTATAATTTGATGGTATTCAGCTGCATCTGGTTAGACTGGAAGGCTACCCCAACATAGTTGGGAAAAGGCTAGGCAGGCAGATGCAGAATTTTATGAGAAAAAAAAACAATGTATAAAACAAACAAGCACACACACACACATACAAACATATAAACATAATATATTTGATGGAATTTGTCTATTTTTTTTGGTTTGGATGGTTATTTTTTGTTTTTGTTTTTGTGGGGCTTGTGGCTAAGTTATAACAGCCGCATGGGTCGATTGATCAAGTTAAGCTACGCTTTCCGTGGTTGGTCCGTGGATGGGTGACCGTATTTACAATCCAAGACCCGTCCGAGCCTGGGAAAGCATGTTAAGCCGATGGTCCCGGCTGTTATTCGTGGATTTTTGGCTGTCGTTACAGGTCATCAGAAGCCAAAAAATCTGAAAACCAGTCTTATCAAGGGGTATCGTATTACTCAGTAACTGGGTTGTGGAGGTCAGATAGGCAGTCGCTCCTTGTAAAATACTGGTATTCAGCTGCATCCAATTGGGAGAAAGCTAGGCAGATGATGATATCTATAAGTTGATACAGTGCACTGGTTCTCAGTGTTTTAGCTTGTAAGGATGATAAGCATCCCAGTAAAATTAAAAAAAAATATTACAATGATTTATGAGATATTAGATTACTAAAAAGTACGAAAGGGAAGAGAAAGAAGGGAAAACCTTTGAAAGGATGGCAGGAGACTTGGTGAGAATGGCTGGAAAGGAAAGGAAGGGTTTGGAGGAGGCTTTTGCCAAAGGGTACACAGAGACCCAGTACTGATATCGAATACAACATGATATATTCATTAAATTCACTCTGAAAAAGGGCTAAAAGTAAAATAATGATAAATGATAAAATAAGATTACTGAAAAACATAATGTTAAATACTTTCAGTCTCTGCGCTGGCATGGAATGGGACCAGGACGGTGACTACTTAGCAATCATCACGCCAAACAGTAACACGGTACTGTTATGGGAATGCCATGCTAACAAGCGTATTAACATTGAGACAGGACTCCGTGAGCCACCCTCATGCATAGCATGGGCTTATGGAGAGCCTTTGTTAGCTGTTGGAACACAGAAAGGAAATCTGGCGCTTTATAACCATCATACAACTAAGTATGTATATTTTTGTCTACAAAATTTTAATATACAGCAGTGCTATTCTGTAAAAATAATTCTGTGAAAACTTAGGTGAAGTGAGCGTGGAGTGAGCTGTCAATAGTGTCAATCCCTAGCATCCAAACTCACTTCACTTAAGTTTTCACAGTGAGATTTTTACAGAATAGCACTGGCTGGTCTACTTAACAGTCAGGATTTGTGGTCTATTGATTGATGGCAATATAGGTTTCCCCTTGTCTGTTAGGAAGCCTTATTTATGTTGGTACTAATAGAAAAAGTAATTGTGTCTCATTTGTAACAGTTGAGCTCCTATTACACAGGGCTTAAACATTACTAGCCAAATGTGGTACAGACGCCAGCACATTAAGCTACCCGAAAATGTCAAATTTTCCCAATCAACTTTGAACCTTATGCTTTAGCGATAAAGTTGAAAATCTATTAAAGAAATTTGACAGATTGTAGTAGCTTGATGTGCTGGCGTCTGTACATGTCTGACTTCTTCTATGCAGAATATACCTACTCCTTTCACACTTTAGAAATAAATGGTTCTGTATGCTGACAAATAGTGGCTTTTCAGCATGCAATGGTTATTAATACTCTAATTTTGTAGTTGTATCAATTCTTAATTTTTCTCTTTTACTATTAATTTTCAGGAGAATACCAATTATAGGTAAACACACAAAGAAAATCACATGTGCAGAATGGAACAAGGACAGTATTCTAGTATTAGCTTCAGAAGACAAGAGTTTGTCCATCAACAACTCTGACGGTGACACATTGAGGATGATATCTCTCAGGGATGCACCCAATGATCTGCAGTTCTCTGAGATGAAGACTGATCAGAGAGTGGCTGGGGAAAATACTGTGAGTCTTTGAAGTAAAAGGACAACATCCAAGTTTAAAACATTTTTGATCCAAATGAGAAACCTATAGAAAAATTTTGTATTTGGGCCAACTTGTATGCATGTTTCAAAGGCTTCTGAAATGATTACCATTTCCGTTCAAGGAAATCTTCTGGTAAATCTCTTCATAGCCGTTTAGTTGGCCCAATCAATAAAACATAAATGTTATAAGTTGGAATATGCTTCGCAGGCAAATGAAATAGAATTGTGGCTCACGGATCATCTGCCTAGCCTTTTGCCAACTATGTTGGGGTCGACTTCCAGTGTAATTGGATTCACCTGAATACCAGAATTTTACATGGAGCGACTGCCTATCTGACCTCCACAACCCACTGGGTAATACGATACCCCTTGGTGAGACTGGTTGTCAGACTTTCGGGCTTCTGACGACCCGTAAGAACTGTCAAAGCTTCACAAATGACAGCCGGGTCCAACGGCTTAACGTGCTTTCCGAGCCACGGAGGGGTCTCGGAATGTAAAAATGGTCACCCTTCCCCAGACCAACCGCGGCAAGCGTAGCTTAACCTGATCGAATGACATGTGTGGCTGTTATTATTCAGCTAATTCTGGCTCAGATGGCTATGGGTTAAATATTATCGTATCATATATATTCCCAGAAAAACTGGTCTCAATGCCCAAGAGGACTTTTAACTTGCTTCTTTTCTCAAATGTTAGCTTTCAATCTAAATCTAATTTCTCCTTTCCAGATAAGCCTAGTCGTCGGCAAAAGAACACTATACCTGTACAACCTCTTGAACCCAGAGAATCCAATAGAGCTAGCATTTCAACAGCGCTACGGCTCCATAGTCTCATACAAATGGTACGGAGATGGCTACATTCTCATAGGATTCAGTGCTGGGTTTATCATAGCAATATCTACCCATATCAAGGAGGTTGGTGAAGAGTTGTTCCAGGTGAAGAATCATAAGGAAAGTCTGACTGATGTGGCGGTTTGTAATGGCCTGGCAGCTTCGTGTGGAGATGGACAGTGAGTTGACAAGAATTTTATATGTTTTTGCTTTATTGTAAAAGGGCTTTGTTTTTCTGGAGCAAATGGAATAGCTAGAAGAATGGCAGATTATTTTTTTTTTTTTTTTAATTTGTTGTGTTTTGCAAAAGGCTGAGTGGCCGCCTTTCGGAAAAATTAGATTAAAGCCACTCGCTCAAAAGCATCTATACGAGCAAATAAAAAAATATTCAGTATACTGGTGAAATTATTACATAAAGTCTTAGAAATTATTTACAAAGGTATAGTAATAAAAAAAATAAATGAAAATGGTAACCTTCTAAGCATTACAAAAAATGTTACTTCTGCCAAACTGACTGACTGTTAGATCATTAGATGCCTGTACTAGGATAAACCTGTATCACAGGTGGAATGAGCATACTTTATGGTAATTGTAGGACAGCAAAATTAGGTATAGTTTGATAAAGGATTGCTTCATGCTACTGCGAGGTTATCCTGCAACCAATTTGTCCAGTAGTTCGATGGTTACTATCTACAAAATTATTTACTATACGTAAACCATCTTCAATTCCAGACTAAAACTGATCGCAATATGGAACAACGGCGAGGTGTCCGGCTCAGTAATGCCCACAGGCGGCGCCGAGCGTTGCGCGTGGAGTTCAGACGGACGTCTGCTCGCAACGGCCGGCCGCGCGTATCTGAACGTCTACGTGACTGCCCTACCGCCATTATATGCGGCGTACGGCACCAGGGTCATCACACTCACTAGTCTCACCGAAGCGACAGTGTATCAGTGTATTGCTGTTGGAGATGAGCCGGAGCCTGTGAATAAATGTAAGTTTTATGTGATGTAATCTTCTGTTTTTCTGATTAGTTTTGAAATGGACCGTAGAAAAGCACATCTCGTATAGCAAGGAAACTGGGCGTGATACGCCCCGATGCTGAACGTAATTTGTAAGAGACAGTTGGAAGTTGAACCGAATTCTGTTGTTCGGAATAGATAGTAAATCAGGTGTCGAAAAATGATATGTGCGAGGGCTACTGACTCATGTGCAGTTGGGTCAGTAGTATGCAGATTTCTACCATTGAATTACACAATATTTTTTCCAAATTTCAGCGGAACCAATAGCTCTAGCCACCTACACGCTACCTACGGAACCAAGCGTGCTAGCTCTAGGCGGTTCCCACGTGTGCTGCGCCAGCGGCGCGCTGGCGTGGTTCTACCCGCTGGCGGGCGGCGCCACGGCGCGCAGGCAGTACCCGGCGCCTGTTGACGTCATCGCGCTGGGAGGGGACTATGCGGCTGCGCTGTTTCAGGGACGGGCTATGTTACATGCGGTGGGTAAAGACAGAAGTCTTTTTTGTTATGTTAGCGGCCCATCTGATGGCAAGTCATCACCTTGTCGCCTGGTGGCGCGCATTGGTCTTCAGAATAGGTAGGCAGGCACTAGGCCGGGTCTAGTCTAGGCAGACGCGGTCACTAATTAGAAACATAAAACAAAAGTATCTATTTTGAATGTTCAAATTATTTTCTTACCAACTATGTGCCTTCTACGAACTTAAACTTCAAAAAAAACCTTCATCGGTCGGACGAAAGGAAACTATTTTTGTACCACCACAGGTATTTCAAAAAAACGAATGATAAGCTAATGACATATTATAGCAACATAAGCTAAGTCTACTATAAGATGACTTTCATTTCTAATGCTAACTTTAACATCAATATTTCGAAGAACAGATCTCTGTGAAGTACAGCTAAATGAACTAAATCTTTCAATTAATAGAAAGCAAAAAAAAAAGACCGGTTTTTAGTTATTTACTTGGAGAACTAGAGTTTATCCAACAATTTCTAATAGCTGACCAAAGTTACACTCTAAACCTTTTTACCCCCAGATCGATCAAGTGGACCCGGCACAGCCGGAGAAGGAAGCCATATTGGTTTCCTGAACCCCACATGCAGGGAGCCAAGATTGTCGATATTCACCTCACTAGCGACTTCTTCATATTCGTTACTGATGTAAGTACCATATAGTTTTCATTGGTTAGTCCTCCGTACTTAGTAATCTTAACTATTAAAATTGTTTTTAATCCATATTTTTCTAAAATAATCTCGACATCTAGTTTTCAAGATGTATTTAAGACGCGTTTACGAATTGACGCGCTTCTATTTTAGGTATTGAGTCTTACTACTACACGTGCAAGGCTCACACACATGCGCGAAGCGGCGAAATTATGAGTAAACTGACACGACTTGATACTTGAGCCTAATTTTATTGTATTTTTTTTAAGCTTACGTTGATTTCTTTTCAAAAAGTTTGTAGGTAATGTGAAATGTTCATAAAAGTAGATGCTATTTACTTAATTTCATTGGAGAGTGACTAATCAAGTACTTGCCAAAGTACCTGTGTATTTACAATTTGCGGACGAGCTTATTGAAAACAAATAATTTTAAAACAAGCTTATTTTATTTGTTTTATTTAAAATTTGCTATGGTCATGGTCAAATGCAAGTAGGTTCTCAAAAACTAGAAAGAAAATACGTTTATTTGGCACACACACTTTAAGGCACACAGTACCAATACTTAAACAATATTCATTGCTTCATAAATGTTTGAAAAATTCGTTTGCACGACGACAAAAACAACACAGATATTGTAGAACAGTCAAATTGGAATGGATTGCCATTCCAAGTGTGTTACGCAATTAGGTTATCGTACTAAGCCGGACCAGGAGCTGTAAATGATAAAAATAATAAAAGTAACGAAAAAAAAAGCATGGAGTTATCAAGTTGAAATTAATATCGAATACTCAAGGCTGCAATCCCTTGAAGCAGTGAAAAAATCAAACTTCTAAGTCAACGCAATCATAAGATACGGGCGTTCATGTTCTGAAATCAAAACCTATAGGGTACTTCCCGTTGACCTAGAATCATGAAGTTTGGCAAGAAGCAATGTCATGTAGCAAAAGTAAAGGAAAAGTTCCGAAAACCGTAAATTTGTAGTTACATTACAAAAAAAAAATTAAAACTATTTACATACATACTTTGTATGGAGCCCTCGGTGCGCGAGTCCGACTCGCATTTGATCGTTTTTTTTATGAATCTTTAGAGATGGGCTTATAATGAACAGCGAAGTAAAGCGATAAAATTAACCATGGA